>JAYESA010000001.1:144178985-144273985 GCA_036927795.1 Iris macrosiphon | reverse complement strand
ATGGTTTTTAGCAGTTGTTGTTGTTTAGACTTTGTAACTGTTAGTCTTCTTTGTTATCTTATCGTGCTTAGATTCGTGATTGAGTACTTGTGATTACCTTTATCATATTGCTCCTCCGTTTGGAGTTAAGATCTTGACAGGTATATATATTGATTGTGTGAGATTGTTAGCTAGATAGTAGACCTAGACAGCGTTCTACCGTCGATGCTGCGGCGTAGGCTGGACGTACCCACGACTCATGTCCGATTTTTCGTGTGCGGGTTGTGACAGCTACTACTGTATGGGTTAAAAATAAGATTATTGATAAAATTCGAGATAATCAGTCGTATAGTCCATCGCATATTGTAAATGATATATATATAGAGAACACGAAATATATATTAAATATTGTAAAGCTTGGAAAGGTAGGAAACTTGCTCTATCCGAAATAAATGGTATTTATATTGATGCATATAGTAGTCTTGAAGAGTATGGTTTTAGAATTATTGAGACAAATCTAGGTAGCCAATGTTTTATACAGACTACAGAAGATAATAGATTTAAAAAAATATTTGTTTTAAGGCATGCATTGATAGATTTTTAAGGGATATTTACATGTGATTAGTACTGATGCAACTTTTTTTTTATTCTAGATATCAAGTTATTTTATTTATTGCTTCTGCTCATGATCCAAATTATTAATTATATCCAATTGCTTATGTTGTTGCTGAGAGTGAAAATACTGATTTTTGGACATGGTTTTTAAACAGTTTGAGAACATCCTTTGAAAAATATTTTGATGCATGGAATACAATTTCTTTTATATCAGATAAACAAAAAGGATTGATAAGGGCTATGCAAGATATCTTTCCAGAATTGTCTCATTTTTTTGTATTCAACATTTTAAACAAAATTTGAAAAAAGTCTTCAGATTTTCACATTTTCAACATAGTTTAGATTATCTTGCTAGATGCTATAATGAAACAGATGTGAACTATTGTTTGGAAAAAATTAAAGCTGAAAACATAGATGTTTACAACTGGCTCGTTGTAGTAAATGATGAAACTCGTATTTTTTTACACTGGATAACAGCTTATTCTTCTTGTCCCAGATAGGTATTCACACGTTGAATCTTGCTGAATGCTTCAATAACTGGGTAAAAAATTTACGTGATAAAACAATAACGATACTACTTAATGAAATTTGAGCCAAAATTATAACACTTCAGGACAAGAACAGACAAACAGCTAAAAATCTTCAAACTGATTATTGTCCGAAGATGTTACAAACTATGGCTCTTATCAAAAAAGAAAAACACCGGCTGCAAACGTTGAATATAGTTAGATATTTGTTTGAAATATTATATTGCAAAATAAATAGAATATATGTTGTAGACTTAGATGAAAAATCTTGTTCATGTTTAAAGTGGTATAATACTTTGCTTCCATGTGTACATCCATGTTATGCATGTAAGTCTAAAAATATTAGCATCGAGTTTTTATGCAGGTATTTTCTCTAAGCAAGCATTAAGAAGCATATATGAGCCACACCTGGAGCCAATTCCAGTCCCCTACAACCTCCAAAATATATTGGTTAAAGGACACATTGGAGTACCAGATGTACGACGCAAGACGGAAAGACCAAAGAAGAACTGGATCAAAGCAAATGATCAAGCTTCAAGAGATCTTCGATGTAGTAACTGCAATGGTGTAGGACACAATAGAAGGATATGTACAAACCAACCAAGAGAATGAAGACATTATCGTAGATTTTTAAATAGTTTCATTTTATGAGAACAATATGTAATTTCATTGAATAGAAGAAAGTTACATTCAAATAAAGTTGATACTGATATAACAATTTCATCGACCTCTCTTGGCTAATTTATGATAGTTCGGACGATCAATCTCTCTTAGATTGAGTCGGTCCCTCTTTTCTCGTTTATTCTCCGGGGCCGGATCATCACCACCTCCTTGACTGTCCTCCACTTGAGATGGCATCGGTGCTGATGGAGTTGTCAAGATATGGGTATAGCTGGTAACTCCGGGGGCGAATAGGTTATCCCACTGAGAATCTTCCTTGGGGGCTTACTGAGAATCTCCCTCGGGGGCCCACTGAGTAGTGCCCGCACCGGCCGTCGCCTGAGAAGTTCCCCAGTCAGGCCAATGAGAAGTGCCCTAGTCAGGCCAATGAGAAGGGCCCGCACCAGCCCACTGAGAAGTGTCCGCACCAGACTACTGAGTAGTGCTCGCACCGGCCGTCACCTGAGAAGTGCCCTAGTCAGGCCAATGAGTAGTGCCTCACCAGCCCACTAAGAAGTGCCCGCACCAGCCCACTGAGTAGTTCTCGCACCGGCCGTCGCCTAAGAAGTAACCCAGTCAGGCCAATGAGTAGTTCTCGCACTAACCGTCGCCAGTGTCCTCACCAGCCCACTGAGCGATATCGTCATCTTGCAGTGGCAGACTATCATCCTGATACCAAATTGAGGTATACTTCCTGGGGGAGCGCTTGTCGTTGTGAAACAAGACCCTGAGGATAATCTCCTGGAATAAGTAAGGGAGGGTTCGGAGGAGTCGGTCATCGTTGTATAGCAGCCAAAAATTTGCCAACCGCTGTGCGCAACGGATCGCCCACTGGATAATTTTGGTATGCGGTATTTAAATTTGGAAGTTGAAATATTAAATAGAATTCAATAGAGGACATAAATAAGTAGTACGGAGATAGACATTTTCATATAAAAAAAGGAACCATCCCTTCTACATAATCATAATAGCCACGAAGACTATAATCAGTTATGGCTCGATGTTGGAATCGAAACTCTTGGTATTGGTAGGCTTTGTTGCTAATAAGAGGAGCCCCCCACCAAGATCTATATGTATCATCACCGTAGGCTGCACCATTACAGATTATGAGCATATGATTTCTTATAATTTTTGAAGAAAATTTTGTTAAAATTTTGGAATAACTTACCATCATCAATAGAGAACATCATTTGAGACAAATGTCCCACCTTATGTGTCTCAAATCTATAATTTCACCCAGGAATCAATTTGCGTGCTCTGGTAGTTGTATTGCCTTTACCACGATTGAAACATGGTGGCTCATCAGGAATGTGTTGTATCATCCAGAACTGTCGCATAACACGATCAGCTGGATGATACATGATGTTATCGTAGAATATTATGAAAAATCTATGTAGACTCAATCCAAAGGATGTTGTTTGTTACTCAAGAGGATTCTGCCTAAGCCGGTACGGTAAAAAAATTACCTATTTCATGTCAACATAATTATAAGATAATAAACATATTGACTGTATGAAATACAAAAAAAAATATAAGAGACTATAAAAATTTTACCTCGTTAAACCTTAGTGAATCAAATTGGCCCCGATATACTGCGATATCCTTGTGAGCACAGCGAGTTGGATCAGCTGCAGCCGTCATCAAGCATAAAGCTGATGGGAAGACACCATCTTCGGTATCAATACGGGAGACTGGCTACCAATACTGAAGTGCTCGTAGGACCAAACCTAGAAAAAATATATCATGTAAGTGTACATATTTTTTTAGTAAATAAAATTATATGAAAATTTTATACCTGTAATAATGTCATACATCCATTCAAATTTTTCTACCTTTTATCCACTAAAGTAAAATGCACAAAATTTGATATGGAGTTGTATAGATATGACAACACAGAAGCTCCCCATGCATGACGGGTAGGTTTTGTCAGATTTTTCAGAAAAGGTAAAAAACGTAAATTTGTCCTAAATTCGGAGTTTGGAAACAAAATTCGGTTGATTAGACCTGTAAGTAGGCCCTGGTGCAAGCAGTAACCTGAACATATAATAAAAAAAGGATATCAGTTAAACTAAATAAAATTATATATTACATAAATAATAACATTAAATGTTATACTTACTCGTTCTGCATCTACTAAGATTTCTTACTCACCAATAGGATCTAGGTGCATAAAGTTGTGACGGAGCCACGAAAGCGTCACGAAACTTTTACCATATATGGTAGGCGGCTTCACGCCTAAATACTTCCTAATCACAGTTTTGGCGCAAAATGATTCATCATTTTCAAATATTATAAGTTCACCCGTAATAGGTAATCCTAAGATATTTGCCACATCTACTAGCAAAATGGTCATTTCTCCGAACGATAACTGAAAGGTATTTCTTCCGGGCCACCATCGCTCAACTAAACTGATATCAAGTCTCTGTCGTGACGTAAAAAATATATCTGATCAATATGATCAAAACAAAATACGTTCACCATACCATATTGTTCTTCAGTCAACATCCAGTACCCAACGTCGTCCTCATAACGCCATGAGACATGCTCTCGTGCTTCAAACGTATCAGGATAATAGTATTGCTATATATGACATATATAAACGATGTTATTATTAGACATGTAAAAAAATAAAAATTATATTGACTAAAATAATTTAATTTTAATATACCTGTCCAGAAAATACTAGACTAGAAATGTGCGACTCACGTAGCTAGATAATCATATATGTGGTAGGCCCTCCCGGAATACGTCCATCATTTTGGATACCCATTTGCAATATTTAATACTTAGTGTTAAAATATGTAATCAAATATTTAGTGTTAGCATGGCTACTATCACGAGCATTATAATTATAATAGTTAAAATAGTAACTAGAATTACATGATTACAATTATAATTAAAAATATTACAAACATTTTTTGGTGTTCTCCTTCTCTTCTCTTCTCTGGTTACTTCCCTCTTCTCTTCTCTTCTCTTCTCTTCTCTGCTTATTCTTTTTCTCTGTTTCTTCTTCACTTCCTGCATCATTTTTTCCTCCCTCCCTCTCCTTATAATACAAACATACCAACACCCACCAAACTTATTAAACTAACTAATTTATTAAACCAACTACCCACATTTAAACCCACATTTAAACCACCATTGACTAAACCGAATACACAAACCAATACACCACAACCAACCACATTTAAACCAGGGAGCCAACATTTAAACCAGAGAGACCATATTTTCACCAACTCAGTTGGCGAAACTCCGTGTATTTTCGTTCAAATTTCGGATTTTCGTCAACCAGTTGGCGAAAATCAAGTTCTCCAAAATTTCGTCATCGGGGTTGTCGATATGTATCAAAATTTTAAAAATTTTAAAATTTTTATCATTATATTTAATTAATATTTAATTATTATCGGCACAATAAATTTTTTGTTTATTTTTTAGTTATTTTTAAACTAGGGTAGCAATAAAAAAAACTTTCGTAGAGAGTAGATCGTACATAGTAAAACTGGTCAATTCATGCAGAAGAATAAATAGGAGAGGACACTCAAAATAAAAGGTGTCCTCGTTTCTTGGCACACCAGCTTTTTATCTCCTGTTTTCTTTTTTCTTTTTTTTTTCTTTTTTTTTGTGGTGAGTAGGACCATACAAGTCATATGCTTGTACACTAATTTTCTCTTCTATGTAAGAAACAAGTAAACAAGATCCTACGTATTTCGGAATGCCGTCATAAAACTACGGATATATGACACTTTTTAATTTGTCCTGTGTATTTGGGAGTGTTGACGTGACGTCTCTACCACCATATGATAGAGATACAATATCTAAATATCAACAGTAACTAAAAGCGACGGAATATTGTACTAAATTTTAGTAATAATTAATGTACCAAATAATCTAATCACATATTTATTTCAATTATTATGTTATAAAGTATACTGACGTAGATATTTTATAACTATATAATTGAAATAAATGTATAATTAAGATTGTTTGATACAATAAATTTTGTACACTATTTCGTCTCTAACTAAAATGGACAAAACTATAGGATCTGATTGGCAATCACTGGAGCAACGATTATCAAATAATTGTAAAGTATCGATTATGAACGGTTACAAAAATATAATTTTAGACGATTTTAAGTAACAAATTTTAAATTAATATAATCTATGCTTGATAATTTATCAACAAATGGTCTGAAAGTTTCTTAAAACCATAAATTAATTATTTGTACATATATAAATAAGAGTTCTTCCGAAAAAAAATTATATTATTATTCTCCCAAACAATAGCTTATGGGATTCCAAGACGAACTTCCAAAATGGAATCCTCATGCATAATGTAAAACAAATTAAGAAACTTTAAAGCTAAATTTAAAAAATATTGATACCACCAAGAATCAAACTAAAGACCTCTAATATGCAAGTTACCATGGTAACCACTACACAACAAATATTTTGTATTAATGGTAGCCCATGTACATACTAATTCTTTTTTAAATAGAATCATGTTGGTGTCCATTTTATCTTTGGGTTCGGTGCCGTGGTCCAATCTGTTCTAGACATGACTGACCATGTATAAATGAAAGAAGAAAAATAGAAATCCTTGTAACATCTCGATTATAAAGACATCCAGAATTATATTATACTAATTTTGAAAAAAAAAATTGAGTCGACAAAAGTCAGTAATTAAAAAATTATTAATATGTTTTAAACATTTCACTTAAAAAAATTCAAAACGGATAAAAATAACCTTCACAAAAAGACATTTACTGACGTAAACAATTGGTATTCACAGTGCTGATATTAGTTTTTGATCACACATAACAAGCAATCATCCATCTCACACACCATATATCCAAACTTTTTTTTTCCTAACAAATATACAGTACTTGCAACACGAGAACGGGAAATGCTAAACAAATCAAACTAATTAACATAAACTTGGAGGAAAAAAAAAAAGAGTAATCAATCCACAGCCCCTTAAATTTTTTTTACATGGCCTTACCATACAGAGAAAAAAAAGAAAGATCAGTAGTTCCATAAGAGGCTATTGAAGCCGGCTGTATCGTTGCTCGGCGGCACTCCCGTTTGATCCGACAAGAATGTGCATTCCTCGAGCCGAACGTCCAGGGATCCGCATGGTATAGCCTGTTGGTAAGACTGGACATGGGATGAAGAGAGCAGGGTTCGAGCCCACCTAGTGGAGGGCATCAACCCAGCCTTTGGGAGGGAGAGGGATATAGGGCAGGAAAAAAAAACGTCCAGGGATCAACAGAGTCATTGCAGTACACGAACTCGTCGCCGCCGCCGCCGCAGCACAAATCCACATGAGTACTATCGAACACTCTCATGTCCAAGCTCGGCAGCTCAATGATTTCTCCCATCTCATGGCCAGGAGGAGAAGAAGACAGTACCGTCGACAAGGGTTTTAACGATTCAGCCTCTCCACCACCAGCTCCATTGCCGCAGCCTTGGCCGCTACGGCCCGGACGTCGCGTGGGGACGGAATGGCGGGCCTGGGGAGCGAGCCCACCAGGTGCGGGGACATGGTTGTGCTCCCGTGGGATTGGTGCTTCAGCGTGATTATGCTCCCACGGAATCTGTGCTCCAGCGTGGTTGTGATCCCACAGGACAGGGTTTTCAATTTCTGTGAATGTCTACTTAGTAGAGGTTAATATTGTAATCGCCTCTCTATATTTTCTCCAGTACGTAGTGAGTTGGATATGATCCTCCAAATGAACAGAAGCACTCATGGGCATATGTGAAGATGTAACGTCCAGTGGAGTTTCCATTCAGTGAAGTCAGAATACATCCGTGTCTGCATGGAGGAAGGGTGGATTTCTTGAATAGCTCGGTATGTTGATTTAGCGTTGAAGTTGCCATTCTTCGTGAGAACCCAGATGAGCTTATCAACCCCACCAGTAGCAGATATAGGTAATTGACTGATTGCAGTGGCCTCATTAGAAGAAAAATGCTGGTTGAGGAGGTCTATGTTCCTAAATAATTACACTAGTAACCTTCGCCTGCATTTGCTGGTACCAAAATAAATATGTAAAATTAAAATAGTTTAATTATAATTTAAATTTTTACTGTTATAATGTGGCTTGAAACGGCTCCAAAAATAAGTCATCCAGGTCGTATGTTTATCTTCAACTAAACAAAAAAAATAAAAAAAAATAACTTTCTAACTGCGATAAGTTTCACGTAGTTAAAAAATATCTAAAATTTTCTAACTAACTTAACATATAATAATTCCTAAAATATATTCAATATTCAAATTATATTTAACTAATTGTATTATATTATCTAACTAAATACATATCCAAAATTTTAAGAACATATCTATAACAAATTCTAATTAAAATATATTCAAATCATATTTAAAATATTTTAATATAATTTAAATTTTTTATCTAATTTTTCAATAATATCATAGTTTTTTTTACATGCAATACTAGTATATTTTAATTATACTTTGTTATAGATATATTTTTAATTTTTTTTGAATATGTGTTTAGTTAGACAATACCATATACGTAGTTAGTTTAAACAAAAAATTGCATGAAAATCATTGAAGTTCTCTTGAATTGTGTAAAAGGCACAAAATTTAGAGTATTCGTAAAGACAGTCCCAAAACGAAGTTTTAAAGGGTCTACGTTAATTTATTTTATAATGTATGTCCTTTTAAAGGGCATAAACTTTACTTTTGTGCAATCTAAGTAAATTTTATTTTATTTTATTTTTTGATCTCGATTGGAAGACTACGTGCCAAAAAATTTAGTGACAAATTTGGTATTTCAGTGACGAAATTGAATTTTTATTCACAAACCTGGACTTTTAGTGACAAAATTTAGCGACAAAATTGAAATTTTACTGACAATTCTTTTTACATTTTTTTCATGAACACTGTTCTGCGAACAAAAAAAAATGTGCAAAATTTACGTCCTTTAAAAGAGCATAAATTGCACCAAAAAATATTAATCATAAAAAAAAAAAGAACCTTTTTATTCGACGCTTTGGGTTCTATTTGCTATTCAACTAAACTTTGTGCCTTTTACGCAAAAAAAAAAATTTTAATACTTTCTACATAATATTCTGTAATTTGAATATAATTTGAATATTTGAACATATTTTATGAGTTATTATAAATGTTTATATAGAAAGTAGTTTTAAAAGTTTTAAAATTTTATTCTTATTTTCTTAAATATGTAAAAATATACATCCGCAATATTTAGAAGAAGAAAAAGATTAAATTTCTTATTAATTAATGGTGGATATCCATTATAATAGTGCATAAGAAAAACTGGTCAATTCATGAGCTGGCAGAAGAAAGAACAGAAGAGGACACCCGAAATAAAAGGTGTCCTCGTTTCTTGGCACCTCAGCTTTTTTTTCTCGTGTTTTTCCTCTTTCCTGGTGAGTAGAACCATATCATACGCTTGTAGTCCTATTTGTTCTTCTGTGTCAGAAACAAGTAAACAAGTCCCTACGTATTTCGGAGTGTCGCCATATATGACACTATTTAATTGACCTATGTATTTCGGAGTGTCGACGTGACATGACGTGTCTCTTACACCATATGACAGGGATACGATATCTAAATATCAGCAGGAACTAAAATGAACGAAACTTTAGAGTCTGCTCGGCATTCATTAGGACAACGGTTACGAGGAATGTTGAAAGTATCGATTTTGAACAGCTATGACGTTTACTTAGATTTTGATTTCAACGATTTTAAGTAGCAATTTTTAAATTAATATAATTTATGCTTAATAATTCATCAACATCGGTATAAATATATTTTAAAATAATAAAATTATATATATATATATATATATATATATATATATAAACAAAATTAATCTCGAAAAAAATTATATTACTATCCTCCTGAACAATAACTTATATACTCATATTACTTGAAAGCATAAAATGGTTTGACAAGTAGTAATTCATAAGTGTTGAGAATAAAACATTCACTTCCACATCAAATAGACCCACAAAATTCTATGGCAATTATTTATTACTACATCAAATAGACATCAAAATTTAAAAACCTCAGTACCTTTTATGGAGGAAGTAGCCATGTGACCTCAAGAAAAATATGGATGAAAAAGAAGAAATATGGTAGGATATTATAAATATGATAGGTTTAATAGTTATAGTTATATTTTCTGATAAGAATATATAAATGCAGGGCCGTCTTGAGCTCATGGGGCCTGATACGAATTTTCAAAATGGAACCCCCATACATAATGTAAAATAAATTAAAAAACTTTAAAGTTAAATTTAAAAAATATTGTTGCCACCAAGAATCAAACTAAATATCTCTAATATGCAAGTCTTCCATGGTAACCACTCCACCGCAAATATTTTGTATTAATGGTAGCCCATGGTACATGCTAGTTCTTTTTAAAATAGAATTATGTTGATGTCCCTTTTATCTTTGGGTCCTAGGTCTAATCTGTCCTAGAAAGACGGTTCCTGTATAACTGGAAGAAAAACAAATAAAAATTCTCAAAACATCTATGATTTGGAGTGTTTATAAAGACATCGAGAATTATACTATACTGACTTTGAAAAAAAAAATTGAGTGACAAAAACCGATAATTCAAAAATAATTGAGTGACAAAAACCGATCATTCAAAAATAAATTATTAATATTTTTTAAACATTTCATAACAGGTAGGCTTAAAATATTCCAAAAAGGATAAAAATACCCTTCACAAGAAGACATTTACTCACATTTAGACTATTGGTATTCACAGTGCTGATATCGGTTTCTGATGAGATCAGAAATAACAAGCAATCATCGATCTCACACACCATCCAACATATATACACAGTACGTGGAACATACGAGAAGTGTTAAACAAATCAAACTAATTAACATCAACTTGAAGAGAAAAAAGAAGAGTAATCAATCCACAGCCCCTTCAGAAATTTTTACAGGGCCTTGCCATGCATACAGAGAGATCAGTAGTTCCACAAGAGGCTATCGAAGCCGGCCGTGTCTTTGGTAGGCGGCAGCCACGTTTGATCCGACAAGAATGTGCATTCCTCCGGTCCGAACGGCCAGGGATCAACCAAGTCGTCGCAGTACACGAACTCACCAACGGTGCCGCAGCACAAATCCTCACGAGTAGTGTCGAACGCTCTCGTGTCCAAGCTCGGCAGCTCGATGATCTCTCCCAGCTCAGGGCCGGGAGGGCTGGAGGACACCAGCTCCATTGCCGCAGCTTTGGCCGCCGCCGCCTGGACGTCGCGTGGAGATGTCGTGGCGGGCCTGGGGAGCGAGCCCACGAGGTGCGGGAAGTTGAGCACCGCCGAGCGGCCCTTGACGCTGAGGGCCGCGGCGTCGTGGGCCCGGGCCGCCATCTCCGGGGTGGGGAAGGTGCCGAGCCAGATGCGCGACTTCTTGCGGGGCTCGCGGATTTCGGACACCCACTTCCCCCACGCGCGCATGCGGACGCCGTGGTAGACCTGACGCCGGCTGCGGTCGCCTGTCCGCTTCTTTCCCTTGGTCTTCTTCTTGACCCTGGCGGCCTCCGTGGGAGAAGAAGTGGATGGTATGGATGAAGACGGAGACGACGACGTTGCTGATGAGTTGTTGTTGCTGCTGCATTCGATTTCGGAAGAGTCTGGATTATTGTTATTACAGCTCATTTTTTTTTGGGGGCTATGGAAGTAGCAATGACACTACAATTGCAAGAAGAATCCTATCAGAGAGAGAGAGAGAGAGAGAGAGAGAGAGAGAGAGAAGTTTAGAATGGGACAATGGGAGGAGAGGGGGTTTAGTTGTAGGAGAAAGAGAGAGAGAGAGAGAGAGAGAGAGAGAGAGAGGAAGTTTAGAATGGGACAATGGGAGGAGAGGGGGGTTAATTGTAAAAGAAAGATAGGAAGGCAATATGCTGTCACGTACGGACTTAGTATTTTTTTTTTTTTTTTGGGAAGGGGGCTATACTTTATTTTGGGGCACACGTTCAACCTCAAGATTCGTGTAAACCTCACTTATAGCTAAATGACTAAGAAGAAACGCTAAAAGAAGAGTGGAGCTACAGAGAACTTTAACTATACGAGGACTTACAAGTTTTGTAGTGAAAATAAATGATACGATCACCCTATAACGCTATTACCCCATTTAATGTTGATAATCAGGCACCAGATGTTATAATACCAGTTGTTTGAGATCGGAATGTCGATACTGTGCTCCGATACCGAGTCTTAGACTGACCGCAGAGGAAACTTAGGTCAACTCATCTGAGATAACCAACTCCCGTCTAACGAACACCAAGTGCAAATAAAGACAACGTATATGATTGGTGACTACGTCACCTAGACAAATCATAATCTATACAACTCAGGTGAAATTACAAGATTGACAAAAATCAATATTGAACACTTTGTCCTAATAGGTTCAACCCCCTCACCACACTCAAGAAGAAAAGACAAGTATTACAACCACTACAAAAATATGAATAAATAGCGACGTTTTTAGCGACGTCTTAATAAAACGTCGCTAATATTAAAGACTTGAACGACTCCAAAATAAACGTCGCTATACGTAGCTGTTGGCGACACATAACGACGTTTAGCGACTGCACTTTAGTTTTTTAAAGAATAGTCACTATAAGCTTCTTTAATGTCGCTAAACGTCGCTGAATTTTTTAATTTAGCGACGTATTTACCGACGTTTATTTTTTTAATTTTTAGCGACGTTTTTAGCGACTTTTCTAACATCACAAACTTTTCAATTAGCGACGTTTAGCGACGTCTATTGATGACGTCAGACGTCGCTAATTTTTTATTTTTCAATTAGCGACGTTTAGCGACATCTATTGATGACATCGCTAATTTTTTTAATTGGCGACGTTTAGCTACGTTTATTGATGACGTCGCTAAAATTTTTAATATAGGGTTCAGGATTTTATTTTTCCCCATTTTGTCGATCCCCAAAAATTTGAAACCCCCCTCTTCCCCCCCTCTAGTGTCCTCCTTCTCCCCCCGTCCCTACCCCCCCCCCCACCGGCTCCCCCATAGCCCCCTACTCCGGCTCCCCACCCCCCGAGCGCCCCCCTCCCATACGGATCCTCCCTTCCGGCGTGGCTTCTACTCTCTGACGATCTCAGGCTTCTCCTCATCCTCCTCCTCCTCTAGGTAAACCCTAACCCTATATCTTTCTCTCACAGATACAAACACGATATTGCACTGACACAGACACGACACACACGCAATGACATAGACACGACACACAAATACACTGACACATACACGACACACTGTCACAGACACACACACAGAGACAGACATGACACGCGACCGCCTCCCTCGCCCCCCACCACTACGCGGCCGTGTTCGCCCCCTAACCTCGACACAGGCGACCCCAAACGCGGCTCCTCCCCCTCCGGCACGGCTCCTCCCCTCTGGCGTGGTCCTCCTCCATCGACCCCTCTCTCAGGCGCTCCTTCTTCCTTCCCCTCGGCTCGGCAAACCCTAACCCAGACCCGGACACAACTAGGACACACACACACATACTGGACATAATCAGGACACACTGACACACATTAATGACTGGTCCTAACTATAATAGTATACCACTAACTTAACTAACTGTTAACTCATATCATTTATAACTATCTAACTAATATTACAACTAACTGATATACTAACTGATGCATATCATAATTTACAATGATACATATACTAGCTGCTGCTACTAACAATGATAACTGCTGCTATTAATACATGTATATTATTAACAATGGGTTGCCTGGGCACCCCTCAACTGCAATGTACCCCATTGAACTTCGAGAACTGATACACATCAGTATCACACAGACCCCTTTGCTCCCAGGTAGCTACTGCTACTGCAGTTATCTTATTCCCAGTTTGCTGCTGCTGTTAAAATTGTACAGCAACTGCTACAAGTTATTGCTCATACTCAGATCTGATATAGACCTTATAGACTACACTCCAGTAATCCATCACAAAACCCTCCTTCATTTGATGTTGATGTTATAGCTCTACTCATCATTTTCTTGCAACAACACTGCAACAACCCTCTACCCGAACTCCCATACTTCCATTGTTTCCCTTGTTAATCCTAACAGACATTTACATAACTGATACCTTCATGCATCAATTAATACTGATACATCCAAGTATTCTCCTCCCTATCAAAGCTGGTACCTTAACTAATCGACAATCCAGATACTTACCAGTGCTAACTATCATCAAATCCTAACTCTACATACATTGACACTGACCTCATATTGACACAATAAAATCTGGAGCCCCCTTTCTAATGCATTGTCTACAACACACTGCCAACGATCTGCTATTTCAACCACTCTGATACATAATCAAGTGTGCATTCCTCACAGTTCAGTCACCCCCTTAATCCACCGTTTCCCCTGCAGACCTCAACATTCATACTAACACATGTATGTCATCATCACTCACACACACTTAGATACCACACTCTATATTGCACAATATCACACACACTAATGCAGTCATAGGATCAATGCTACTGTGGTTTCATAACTTATATCCCCCCACTTGAGATATCACTCCATCTCACTTCACTAACACATAGGTTAATACTTACCTAGTCTCTCTCTCTCTCACACACACACCTGATATTAAAGTATATCATGAATACACTTGTCCACACACATTTGAAATTAATCCTACCCGTGCTCACCCCTTGCACATCTGGAAATTGATGCCATAACAACTGGTACTGCTGTTGTATGTCTTAACATTCGATTTCTCCCTCTCTAACTCGCTGATGTTGCAAATGTCCTTAAACTCAGTGTTGCTACTGCTGCTTCTGATCAGTGAGCATGACACTGATACTCGACCAATATTTACTTCAAAACTATTAAATAACATACAGTGTACACAGTGCATTGCCTCACTGAGCCCCTTGCTCACTCTCAAGTATCACCACACACACAATCACTCACTCTCTACTTCAACCAAGGTTCCCTAAATATCCTTCATACTGCTCTAGCCTTACCCTACTATACTGTGCAGTATCAGTCCACCATATTAACAACTTCTCACTTAGAGACTCTCACAATACTTGACACTCGTAACTGAACTACCTAAGTATCACATACATATATCTAACAAACACCAAAACCAAAACTAACACCAACAAACCCAACACTCACTCGATACCCATCCAAGCACATACACTTGCACCTCATTACAGTCTAACTCAACTGCAGGGAATACCTCATTTTATTCTTCCTCCATTCTCGAGCACTGCAATATCTGTTGTTGTTGCTTGGTTGCAATTGCAACTAGAGGCAGTGCACTCACCCATCCTTCCTGTTTTTAGGAACCACACCACTCATCCTTAGCACTATGGTACAACCCCTCATCTCTGTAAACCGACCCCAAATCTGAACCATGGTCTACACCACTCCTCCTCTCTAATCCTGAACTCATCGACTACAACTGAATATCAGCTCATCTCCCTCACCCAACACAGTAGCTCCATCACTTTTGTTGGTCCTATGTGAAACTGACAGGCTCCTCCTCTCTAAACAAGATATCCTCGAACATCACTACTACTGCTATTGCTCATAACAATGCATTGTGCACTAAAATCCCCTTCTTTCTAACACAATACACACACAAATATATATATATATATATATATATATATATATATATATATATATATATATATATATATATATATATATATATATATCATTAACTGAAATCCATGATTTACTTTTGTGATAGTGAACTAGAGGCCACTTGATCAGTCAGGAATGACATTCATAGGCAACTATGACAAAACGTAGCTAAATGATCCGGGGCATGAAGAGTTTGTTCCAAGCAAACTGTTGGCCCTCGATAACTGGAAGCTCTTTCAAATCATTTGCCACAATCTCACCAAATTTCAAGCTTCAGCTCCTATTTACCAACTCACGTGTTTGTGGCACTCCTATTTACCAGCTCCTATTTACCACTATCTCACCAATGTAATATACTTCAACCTCACAACATTATCTTAAAAAATATTTCACTAGCTACTACTTACTAGCACTATCAAATGCACTGTTGAACCCATACATTACACAATTCCATTTTACCCCCATTCATTAACAATGTAAAAAGTCTAAATTGCAACAAGAAAATACTATCTATGAGTACAATAACATGAACATATAACAACTAAAATATTGACATAAAATTACACCTGTAGAATTCCTTAATTACATGAAAATTTTGAAAATATAATTTTTTACAAAAAGAAAGAAGTATATCATATAACTTATATTTTTTTTCCAGAAACATGAATATTAGTAGCACAAGGAAACTAAGGAGCACAAAATGGTCCATCAGACACAAAATTTACTATACAAGCAAACTTAGCAAAACCCATAGAAGCCAGGACCATTAGGCAGTGAAGTAGTACAAGTCCCCATGTAGATGGACTACACCTAAGCAACCATCCATGAATTATGTACTACTTCCCATTAACTACAAATTTTTACCAATGATGCACATTTTTATTAAGTCCTTGGCTACCTCAGTATGCAACATGCTTATGGAGTGATGCTAAATTAAGTTGGGTTCGCAGTATCGATAAATAAGTATTTACAATTTTGTATTCGGATAGTTTATAAAATATATAGTATTTTCCAAATTAAGGAATTAGTTAAGGAATTTTGTACTGTATTTTTAATGTGGAACATAACATCTATTTTAACTATATGGATACATATATTTATATCCGTTATCAATTATATTCTTTGTTTTCATCTATCTTACCATATGGCGCCCATGACCCGAGCACGTCGCTTGAGAGAGGCACCTCCTACTGTTAAGGAGGAAGTGATTACCTCATACTGTTAAGGAGGAAGTAAATATTAGGGAGGAAGAGATATCTCCTACTGTTAAATTGGAAGTGGTTGTTAAGGAGGAAGTGACAACTTCTACTGTTAAGGAGGAAGTGGTGCCTCTTACTGTTGGGCAGGCACCATCTCAGAGGGGAACTTCCAGTCACCAAGCACCTATAGTGGAGATTAATCACCTAGATGCTGCTTATGCGAAGTATCTGAGGGACTGGGTTCTGCCCCAGCTTATTGAATTTTCTTAAGAGATTGAGAAATTGGATAAGACTTATGGTGTGACTGTGATACTTTTATATTGTGCTTTTTGTGTGACTGTGATACTTTTATATTGTGCTTTTTATGTGACTGTGATACTTTTATTTTGTGTTTATTGTGTGACTGTGATATTTGATATACTTTTATGATATTTCATACCCAGAAAATTCAACGGAGGGTTGCTCCGGGTCTGTCTATTTTTATGAAATATTATAAGTCTGTGTATTTGTTTTATTTATATTAAATGTGTGTTAATTTACCGGTGTTGAGTGTTCCACCGAAGTGTGGACTGTTATGGGCAAGTTTGGACTATTATGGTCTGTGGTGATGTTTATTGTGAAGGGGATCGGGTTTAGACTTGTTATGCACAGATGCTCAGTATATTGAATGGAGGAGAGGGTCTGTGCACACTATAGTGCACAATCAGGTGTGAGTGCACTGTAGTGGGTTCTTGCCACTGTGCTGTATGCTCTGAATGGGAGGCCAGGCATGTGTGTTGTTGTGCTAAAACAACAAGCACAACAGCAGTAAGGCTGCATAGATGCAGCTAGGTGTTAAGTTATGGTAGGTTGTTGTTAGTATGTTAGTTTATGTGTTAGAGTTAGATGTATGTTAGGTTGATATTTGAGTTATCTCTAAATGTCAATTGTATATCTATATTTAGTTAATTGATTAGTGTGTTCAGATAATTAGATTTGTAACTATAAGATATGTTAAGGTCTGATTTTGATGTTAGTAGTTAGTATTTAGTGTTAGTTTTATATATAGTAAATGATGTATGATATGTATATAAGTGCATGTTGGTAATGTTAAGATATGAATGTAGGTTATAAAAATAAGTTTTTAGATATATACTCGAGTGGTTCTATTATGTGTTGGTTAGATAGTATTAGTTAAGGTAGTTTAGTATTACCTTGTGATGCATAAGGTAATGTCAAGGTTTTTGAGCTAACTCAAGTTATTGGGTATTTGGTATCAAGAGAGGGTGTAGCTAGTGTGATACCGTATTGGCTCAAAGCTAATGTATCCATTTAGTGTTAGTTTAGCTAGGAGATCTAATATATATTATACTTGTATATTATATAGTATTTTCTTATATACTATTTTACTTATCTTATGATACAAAATAGTGTTGATACTCTAGTATCCTAATATAACTAGTATAACCTAGATTCATAGCGTATGGACCCGACATCCTAGAGATAGACTCATACAACCTAGAAATAGTTAGTTTGACCAAGTTTGACCAAGTTTGACTAGTTTGACCTAGAGTTGACCCAGTTTGACTATTTGACTTAAACTTGGCCTAATGACCTAGATTTGGACTAGTTTAACTTGTATTCATTCCAAAACCTTGTATTGATGTAATATTCCATATTTAGGTCTCCGAGGTACCATTTCGTACATCTTACTGTTCATCGAATTTTAGGCGAGTAAATTCTCTGACAGTTTTTTATTTATGATATCCTCTATCTTTCTTATATTTTGTATAGATATCCTTGATTTCTTGTGTAGATATCCTTGTTTCCTGATACTTGGTTTCATAGATTGGTATTACTGGATCCTATTATGAGATATTATTTCTGGTTTTTCCTGACGTATTTTTTGTGCGAGCCCGTTGTTCTTGTATATGTATGGATACTGATTCATAAGAATATTATCTCCCTTCTCATGGAATCCCGTGTCATAGCGTGTCATGGTTGGATCCACTATACCAGTTGGGGGCGGGGAGTATTTAGTCTAGATATATGATTATACCCCCACAGTTCTTGTTTTCCTTGTATAGTGTTAATCATACACTACACATATGATTAACCTGGCCATGATTCCAGAGCAAGTTTCCAAGACGATCACATGTTGTCACTCGTACTCACTCACTTAGATGTTTTTCTTTATTCTATATATGATGTTCATATCTCTTATATGTATTTCTCGTATTTTCTTATTCTTGTATATTTCTGCCATGTCCTATTCATCTTGTATATGCTCTCTATTTACTATTACATAGTCTTTGTCATTTATTGGAACTGTTGTTAGAGGTATACTTTATTCTAATCCCGATTGAATATATTTTTCCAGATGACACTGAGGAGTGGTTTCTCTCACTACGGGCCTTAGGACGTAATTGGCTTAGAGCTAGAGATTGTGGCTCAGGAGGAACTCGGTTGAGACATACAATACTTCACCTGTAGCTCAGTAGATAGGTTTATATGGTACTGGATTTGTCTCCATCTTTGGCAGTTAGTACTCTTTTACATTTGAGACTCATTTGATATTATCTTCTATCTTATGAGTTATATTTTGACTCTTCAGTTCTTTATATCATATTCGTGCGTTGTTCTATCTTATAGTTCTGTGATTGAGTATTTATATTTCATCGGTAGCGTTATATATCTTGATGATAATTATTGTTAGATAGTATAGTTTACCCAAACAACGTTCTACCGTCGATGCTGTGATGTAAGTTGGACGTACCCACGTTCTCGTGCCCTTATATCTGGTGCGGATCATGACAGGACTAAAAACTCTCAAAGCTAAGTGGAAAATATCCACCCCCCTACATCACAATATATGGTTGATCCTTCCTCACAGTGCCTGCCATCATGTATTAGAATAGATTTTGCCGATGACTTGAATCTTTTTGCATGGGTTAAATAACAGTATGATACAATAATGGACTAAGCCTTGAATTCTGCACCATAACTGCTATTCTTCCCACTCACACAATGACCTCAGCTATGCCATCCAGTCGTACGTTGAAGGCCCTGTGCTGACCTGGTCTCAGTGTATATATCTTGGGCGTTTACAAGCTTTTCCTTAAGAGACGGCCTATATCTCTATCCATACACTTAGGTGAGTTCTTCTACTATAGAGAGTTTAGTATCCGGCATGAAGCCTTATGATTCTGTGCGGTGCTACATCACATGACATAGCCGCCCAGGCCAATGTCACACCCAATTTCAGATTTAGTATTTCTTGAATTTATTTGTTCCCGATAATATATTCCTGCAGTATTTTTTATATTGGTTCCTGTCATTTTATTTATTTTTATTTTTTTTGTTATTGAGAGAGACTACTCGAGACCAGTAGAATACACATTGGCATTTGCCAAAGACCCGATTTAGGACCCGCATGTAGAATGAACACTTAGTTTGTTTCATTTAATTGAACCCTTGACTGAACCATCTTTCTCTCCCCTTGGTATATATGAGTATTTCTCTCTCTTATTTTATCATTTCACTCTTCTTACTTCCTTCTTTCTCCTCTCCTTCAAGCTCCCTCTAGCCAAACCCCAGTCCTAGGAAGAAGTTGTTGTGACTTGGACCGAGAGAGGTAGAGACTAGGAGCCACCCAAGGAAAGTATATCTTACTCAATGGTGAAGCCTTATTTTTTGGATTTTTATACATATATGTTGTTTTAAAAATATATGATGGAAAATGTTCTCATTGTGTTGCTGATCATATTTAGTTCTTGGAATTTTGGATTTTGATGAGTATATTTGAGTAGATATCTGATTTTGAAGTTTAGGGTTTTCATGGGTTCTATGTATTTTTTGTGATTTTGATCTACTAAAACTTGGTATTTTAGAAAAATAGTTTTTGTGGTGGATTTGGTACTCTATTTCGAGCATTTTGGCTTTTGATTCACTTGATTCAGAGTTAAAATGAAGTTTTTATGAAGAAAATAATTTTTCAGTTTTTGGAGCTTTTTTGCAATGGTTGAACTTGCTGTCTGGAGAAGACGAAGTGCTCATGCGACCAGCATCATATGGGAAGAGAGTACTATGCGGCCTGAGTGCTATGCATCCTGAACTCCGTGCCGTATATACCTTCCAGCATGCGTCGATCTTGTTGAATGCATGACTGTTTATTACACAAAGTGTTCTGGAAATAAGTCCTTGAACTCATTTTGTATTCACTCAACGAATGAGAAATTCGCTAAAGTCCAAAGGAAACACCCATGCGGCCAGTGAGTCCATGCGGCCAGTGGACGCATGTGGCCAAAACATTTTGTGTGTATTTTGTGTTTATCTTAATTATGTCCATTTAATAACTCCTTTTATTAATTATTGTTGTGTGCTTTCTTACAACGATATAAGTTTATGTTACTAGAAAAGTTTTGCATGTAATTCACGAGATAAGTTTATGTACAAGTTCATAATTCCTTACGAAACCGTGGAAATATTGTGTATGAAATCCATTATATTTGGCATCGGGCAATCGAGTATGAGTATTGCCCAATGTATCGTATGTCACGACTACGATAACTCGTGAAAAGATCGTACTCGTGACTCGTCATTCTAGAAAGTTCTCAAGTGTCCACGACTTGAGAACTTAAAATAATTTAGTAATGATTAAATAAGATAAGATTTACCTAGATCATTGGGAGAAAAGAATATTGCGCTACCGGATACCCCGATCTCTGAGGGCCCCATGCAACATTGACCAACCCTGCTAGGCAAGGGCTCCATGATTGACAATGTTTACGTGTGCTATGGCACTATGAGACAAGTTTACATGCAAGTTAATGTATATAAAGTAAGTTTATCGTCACATGTTTAAGTTTATGCTTACAAGTTTAATTTATGTTTATGACAAAGTAACTACCTTCTCCAACCCAAAATAGATGGCTCTTGCAGAACAAGGCTCTTTCTTAGTTCCAACCACCTGGGATGCCTTATTCTAATAAGCTCCATTTATTACATCACCTTCTTTACCTCTCTTAGATATCCCTAATAAGTTATGTTATAATGCTGTTGAATGTGCATTTAAGTTTACTCGACAAGCGTACCCTTGGCCATCCAGATTAACTACAGTGCCGACGATAGCGATATTCTTAAAATATGTATTTAGTAATTAAGACCTGTGATAATCCTAGCTAGTTAATTGTAGCAAGCCGTAGAGCTGTTTGGCCATGCAATGAATGTTGTTATTTTTATTTATAGCTTGCTCATCTTTTTTTTTCTTTCAGCGCATGGTTAGGGTACAAAGTTCTGCTCAGGTGAAGGATTACAACCGCGGTCCTTGTTTGGTTTAAGGGTTGCGGTCCTGATCAAGAGTACTTCTTATATCCTCTTGTCGTTCGTCGCATTACTTTCATTTTTGTACTTGTTATCAATTCTATCAGTATATTTTTGAGACAAGTACATTGGTACCGTACATGTCTCGATCTGCATTTATTTTATATTTTTTTCTGCTGTACATTGTGATGTGTTTGGTCTATCACCTTGAGCTTCTTTGTGGTACTTGTTGCTTGGGGTGCTGACCCTACTGGTTTTGTATAGCCAGATTATTCCAAAAAGAACCAAGGTCCACCGTACTTCCAGTAAGATAGCTCGTACTCGTAGGACTACGGCCGAAGCTCGCGAGTGGGTTTTCTTCTTCCACCCCTCATAGTGTTATTTTATTTTTTGGTATTTTAGCAAGAGGTAGTGTTAGCCCCTTATTTTGAGATCACTTCTCTGACTTCGTTCAACATGATATATATATTAGACCATGGCTGGTATATTTGATCATGTATAATTATACTCTGCTAGTGTAGCATATTATATTCACAAGATTCATGATCATATGTGCTATATAATTTGGGATCCCTTTTTTTATTTCATATATGGTATACTCTTGTACTTATGTTAATGGATTGAGATACTAGGGTTTGTCGGCCTTAGGACTGACGTCATAGCATGCTAGAGTCCACCCATCTGTCTTCTAGACAACCTTAGCATAATGCGGCTTACTTCAATATTCTGCAAGGTGTGTTTAGCCATGTCAGTCCTCGTATTTATCCAGTATTCTGGGAGCGGGGCGTGACTGCCGAGGATCCCCCTCTTGTGGTGTCATACCACTGTAGCATGAAGACACATGCCTTTTTGTAGTGCTGTTACTACACACAATCTGGATCCTTGCGCTCTTGTATGGTGCTAAGCCGGTATGACATGGCTTAAAGACGAGGTTTACTCCCTCATATGGTGTCACTTGTAATGTCCCGTAACCGCATGGTGCATTACACTGAGTCAGATTGAATGGGACAATAGCAGTTTAAATTTTGATTTATTGGATTTAGGGACAAGTATTGATTTGAGTCAGTTTTATGTGTAGATCGCAAGCAGAGTTTGATGGAATCAGTTGTTCGTACAGAGCAGTAGTGGGATAGCTGAATTAGAGCAATAATGTCGTCTTCCTTAGTCCGATCAGTCGGATGATTTGGAGAGCACGACCTACTTGCCCGATCATACCAATTGAGTAGATTATGCTTTGCATCGGACCATCGGTTCAAGGGATCGGCTATATCGGCTAGGCAGGGTGCTTACGAAATCATAATCGGTGAGTGGGCTCTGTCCCTTCTCCTCTACTCCTTCATGCCTAATAATATATAACACACGTAATGGTTTGAACACTTGAACAAGAAGTTGGAAATCACCGCACTGTGGCATGCATAGAGTGTGCGTCATTTGGCTGGATATGATTTGTTGCTTAAGTTGGTTTTGCGTTAGGCAGTTGGAGCTTGAGTGGATCATGTTGGTTGAAATATTGAGGCAATTCTGGCGGGCGAGCGAGCGTGCATCCGCGCACGAATATCAAGTTGGGTGCTTTGTCAAGTAAAGCATGCAGTTGTGGTTCAAAACTGGACAACTGCATCGGTGAGGGCATTGTGCAACTGTTGGGGCATTGTACCACAGAGTTTCGGAGCGAGGGGTGTTGCACCGATTGGAATACTGTGTCGAGAAGTGACATAGTGCCTATGGGGATAACTTGAGATAGTGCCTTGGGTTATAAGTTAGAGAATGGTTATGGATAGTTGGTTGGATTGAGACGGATATCGTTTGGTGGGACGAGAATGCTCGATTCTCTCGTTATACCTACTTGGTGTTTGCATCAGTCACAGACAACCTGTTGCGCACAGGAATTGGTTTCCTCGAACGGGATATGCTTTGGGGCACCGGGACCGTTCGGCCATGGAGGAGAAAAATGGTAACGTGCCTTAGGTGCGGTATCGGCAGTTCGATACGACCAGGCGGGCTAGCTACTCAGCGCTGGATCGGGTAGAACTACAGTTGATTAGTCCTTTATGACTTGGACAGTGACTTCATATAGATAAGAGTTGCTTTGCTTTGCCTTGGTTTGGTTTATGCTTTTCGTGTAGGCGGCGACCACCTTGCCTCGGCAAGAGTGTGCATATCAATGATTGAATTAGTAAGAACTTGGATTGTGGCATGGTTTGAGGATGGATATTGAGACTTGGATTATGGTTCGATAGGTTCACGCGTTGCTTGGGTTGGAGTAGAATAATTTGCCTGCTAGTTTCCTTTTGAGTTAGATATATCTTCTTGTATATTTGCTCGAGCTGAATGCTTGTATGCTTAACCTGTTTTATAGTTTTTCTTAACATGTCATACCTTTGACATGAAATAAATCTAGGATTCAAATAGAAAGATCACCATATAACTATTTGCATTCACTATTCTACTTAGTGTCGGTTTAGATGAGTGGGTTACCTCACACACCAGTACAACTGTGTATTGACCCACATTTTTGGGCATTATTTTAGGTACGCAGGTGTAGTGGCACTGCTTGGATATACGAGACATGATGTATGAACGGTAAGTACCTTTGTGGGCAAGATAAAGAGCAAGAGTGTTGCATCACCTTTGCGGCATTCTTATTTATGGATTTTTTATTTGGACCCTATCAAGAGCTTCGCTGTATATGCTCTAATGTGTGCTTGGTACACAATACTTGACTTTCGCTCCAACTTGGTCGTTTTGATGATAACTTTGATGTTTGACATCATCGTCTTGTACGAGCGCAACTCCAGGCTCGTACGACATCACGTCCCGATTAGAACGATTGTCCTGCGGGAGCGCTACAATATGGTAATTCACGTTCAGCGGGGACGATTGAGCTTGCAGGAGATTATGGCATGACAAATTTGTATCAGAGCGCCCGGTTTATTTCTTCGGACTTTGTCTTTTGGGTCATCACAAACTCTATATAGCTTTCGCGTGTCGTTTGGAACTTGGCTCTACTCGATACCGCATTGGATGTTTCATGCAATAAGTCTACATATTTGCTGGTTGTGGGTGTATGTTGTTCTTTGTTGCATTGGCTTTTGTTAGTTTTCGTTAGATCGTGTAGCATCGTTGGACGTTGTTGCATTCGTGTAGCAAGTTGTATGACGTTGTTGTATTTGTACAGTAAGTTGAGAGGTATCATTGCATTGGTTTGGCTTGTCATTCGGGGAGATTCTGGTTGCATCAGTGGATCAATTGGTTGGTAGACGAGATTAGTTATGTGGCATGTTATGAGTAAAAGCATCGGAGGAGAATGGATCATTGCACGAGTTGCTCGTGTAGCGAATATGTTGGATGGAGTTTGATTTTTGGCTGGCTATATCACAAAAAGCATTGGCTGAGCAAGTTTGAGTTGGCTTGGGAATATCAGGATAGCGTTGCACGAGTTGCTCGTACAACAAATGTGAGGAACAATTGGGTATTGGATTGGATTACTTGGAAGAGATCGTTGCACGGGTTGCTCGTGTAGCGAAAGTATCAGATAATTTGAGAAATAGTTGGAAGAATTGAGAATGGGACATGGAACAAGTTGCTTAGCGAGATTTATAAAAGAGTTATATGGTTCATGCATTGGCTAAGTTTTGTGTCAGACTTGAGTTGGGGATGACATAATCACACATAATGGATGGTTCGAACGGATCTTGGATCAGTACAAAGAAGGGTGATATAAGGAGTGACTTGATTCTGAGTGGTATATGGAATACCACATAGTAAGCATGGCATTAGAATATTTTGGATAGATCTCAATGGAATTGCCGCTACGGATGCGGGTAAAAGGAATATAAGTTGGTTGGTACACATCGGCTGAGTTAGGAAATGGAACATGGAGCAAGCGAATGTTGAGTTACGATCGACAGGATCATGCCGAAATAGTCAATTTGGAATAGACGTTCGTTGATGCAGAGTAAGTACGAGAGCGACTCTATTTTCAAGTAGTGTACAATAGAATTTAACTCAGGTATTCTTTGATACATTAAGACTTGAGCGATCAAGAATGGACTTGTGCAAATGGGAGTGATGGACGAGAACAGAACATGCAATAAAAAGTGTGTTTGTAATTTGAAGAATTGATGCAAACCAAGTATTAAAAAAAGTTGAGATCGATCAGATGAAAAGTTGAATATCAGAGTTCGCTTGCACGATTTGGAGGTTCGGTGGAGCATTCATGGATGCAAAGAGAGAGTTGAGCATGAGGAATAAACAGTTGGGATATACTTGAGTGAGTGATGGGTGTATCAAAGAATAGCGAGCACGGACTATGAATTTTGGTAACACATTAGAGCTGTTGGTTGAGTAATGAAATACGATCTGGTTTGGAGGGGCAATGCGATAGATTCGTATGGACTTGAAGGATTTTATATATTGGCGCTCGAGAAGTTGGACTCAAGGTTTAGCAGAAGTAAAATTTGGCAAAATTATACAACAATGGTAGACGGATTCTCTGAAAGATGAGAACAGGTATGAGGCAAGTCTAGTTGATGATAAGTCAGATTAGAAGTTAACAATTGCAGTACTGAGACGGATTGAGGCAACATGTAAAGGCAATATTGATTTGAGATTGTGTTGGAACTTGTGCACAAGTTATTGAGAGTGTGTGGACTAATCGAAGCATAAAAAATCAAGATGGACTAAGGAATGGAACAAGAACAAGATTGTGGCGGATAGACTTTTGATGATAGCTAAACGAGAGAGCAACGTTAAAGCAAAATATTGTGTTGCTCGATCAAGTTAGACGTGCACAGTGGAACATGGCAAACGGATAAGAATCGAAGCAAGTCTATGGTTTCGGGAATTATTTTAAGTGGTAGTGAGAGAAGTCGAACATGACAGTTCAAAAAATTTGATGTATTTAGGACAGAACGACGGAGTGATGAAAGACGGTTTCAGTGAGCGCAGTTCTCGAATTACGGCTTGGATAAATAGTGAGACTCTAGGTGGTTAAGCGGTGTTGGTTGACAGATTCATCAGAGGTAGTGCAGGAAGTAATCAGATTCTGAAGTTCGTTCGGATGGAATGGTTGGATTATGGCTCAGATTTACAGAGGAGATATAGTATGGTTCGTAGTAACTGTCCATCACGATGACTTATAATTATTGAGCGTAGCTTCGGAATAGCTGACCCTAGCGACTTGACCTCCAAATCAGAGATGAATATTATAGACCCATAGAACGACCCTTGCGGTGATGCATTTGGGAATGCGTCGAGTGTGGATATGATTATTGTATGTTGGAGATTGGCCTTAGTGACTGAGTGTTGGATTTGAGAGATCCTTGGGATAGCCTTCCGCTGAAGATATAGCTGGAAGATCGAAACGATGGTGGAAATGGCCTAAGTCAACTGATGAGATTCGTAGTCGCAGATTTTTGAAGATGGCATCGCCTCAGACTCGTCGTACCCCGAAAGGGAATAACATTTATATGAATTGACGACTGTAAAACTAGCTTGTGAAGTTAAAGCAGCGGCTCATTTAGATCAAATCCTTGTAATACTGGAAGGAACAGATGTGCCTCAGATCTACAAGATGCATCAAAACTTATTCTGGGATACAAGCTCGTACAGAAGACGAAGGTGATATCCCGTGCTTCTAGGTAGTAGAAGCAGCGCAAAGAACTATTTTATGCGCGACCTAGGAATTATGACGAGTGTGTCCACGTTGAAATCGTGGCGACACTATCCCTATGGCGTGGCGGCAAAATCTTCATGGATCACATGATCCTCAATATAGACATTTACCCAGTGATGTATTGAGATTGAGAAAGAGGTGTTTGGCTGAGCTGATCTAAGAGCATAGTTTGATATTTGGGTAAGTCGCCTAGTTGGGGTAGTATCAGTTGTGATGATCGTTCGGAGCATGAGATAATATTTGGAGACGGTGCTTGCATAACATTGTGCGATTGGAGTCATGCTAGAGTTTTATTGGTTGAGCTTGGATGGTGCTAGTGTGGATTCAAATTAGTTGGATGGATTGAGTTAAAAGTGGAACTGATTTGAGTCAGGTGGGAAGATCGTCAGTAAAAAAATATCGTATTTGAGAATAATGCTTGTGCAAATGTGTTGGAATGAACGTTAGGATTGGTTCAATTGGGAGTGAAGCGAATGAATGCCTTGGACATAAAGATACCCTTGTAACTTGTCCAAATTCGCTATCACTAAGATCGGCTGAATTGCATGTATTTCAGGGACGCCTTATATATGTGCACGATCCAAAACTAAGCGATATGAGGAATTCGTATTAAGCTGCAATGAGGATGTAGGGATATAGAATTTGTGCGAGTGATCAGTACGAACGAGATATTGAGTCTGGATCAGGAGATTGAGAGTTGCATGTAGCAGAGATATGAATTGGGCAAGCGACATACGAATAAGGAATAAATACTGGTCTAGTTCGAGGATGAACCTGTTCTAAGTGGTATATTATATAATGCCCCACAATCGCACGGTACATTACGCTGAGTCAGATTGAATATGGCAATAACATGTTACATTTTGATTTATTGAATTTGGGGATAAGTATTGATTAGAGTTGGTTTCATGTGCAGATTATAAGCGGAGTTTGATGGAATAAGGTGTTCGTTCAGAGCAATAGTGGGATAGCTGGATTGGAGCGATAATGCCGTCTTTCTTAGTCCGATCGGTCAGATGATTTAGAGAGCACGACTTGCTTGTATAGTCATACCAATTGAGTAGATTGTGCTTTGCATCGGACCATGGGTTCAAGGGATCGGCTATTTCGGCTAGGCAGGGTGCTTAATAGAATCAGAATCGGTGAGTGGGCTCTGTCCCTTCTCCTTTACTCCTTCATGCCTAATAATATAGAACACACGTAATGGTTTGAACACTTGAACTGGAGCTTGGAAATTACCGCATTGTGGCGTTCATAGAGTGTGTGTCGTTTCGCTGGATATGATTTATTGCTTGAGTTGGTTTTACGTTGGGCAGTTGGAGCTTGAGTGGATCATCTTGGTTGGAACATCAAGGCGCTTCGGGCGGGCGAGCGAGCATGCATTCGTGTACGAGTATCAAGTTGGGCGCTTTATCAAGCAAAGCATGTAATTGTGGTTCAAAACCAGACAACTGCATCGGTGAGGGAATTGTGCCACTGTTGGGGCATTGTGCCACAGAGTTTCAGAGCGAGGGATGTTGCACCAATTGGAACATTGTGTCGAGAAGCGGTATAGTGCCTATGGGAATAACTTGAGATGGTGCCTTGGGATATAAGTTAGAGAATGGTTATTGGTTAAATTGAGGCGAGTATCGTTTGGTGGGGGCAAGAATACTCAATTCTCTTATCATACCTACTTGGTGTTTGCATCGGTCACGGATAACCTGTTGTGCACATGATTTGGTTTCCTCGAACGGGATATATTCTGGGGTACCGGGACCGTTCGGCCATGGAGGAGACAAATGGTAACGTGCCTTGGGCGTGGTGCCGATAGTTCGATACGACCAGACAGCTAGCTACTCAGCGCTGGATCGGGTAGAACTACAGTTGATTAGTCCTTTATGGCTTGGCCAGTGACTTCATATAGATAAGAGTTAGTTTAATTTGCTTTAGTTTTTTACTTTTCGTGTAGGCGGTGACCACCTTGCCTCAGCAAGAGTGTGCATATCGATGATTAGATTAGTATGATCTTGAATTATGGCATGGTTTGAGGATGAATATTAAGACTTGGATTATGGTTCAATAGGTTCACGCGTTGCTTCGGTTTGAATAGAACGGTTTGCATGCTAGTCTCTATTAGAGTTGTATATATCTGCTTGTATATTTGCTTGAGTTGAATGCTTGCATGCTTAACCTTCTTTACAGTTTTCCTTAACATGTCATACCTTTGCCATGAAATGAATCTACGATTCAAGTAGAAAGATCACCATATAACTGTTGGTATTCACTATTCTACTTAATGTCGGTTTAGACGAGTGGGTTACCCCGCTCACCAATACAGCTGTGTACTGACCCACTTTTGTGGGCATTATTTCAGGTACGCGGGTGTAGTGGCACTGCATGGATATACGGGACATGATGTATGAATGGTAAGTACCTTTGTGGGCAAGAGAAATAGCAAAAGTGTTGCATCGCCTTTGCGACATTCTCCTTTGTGATATTTTTATTTGGACCCTATCGAGAGCTTTGTTGTATATACTCTGATGTGTGCTTGGTACACAATACTTGAATTTTGCTCCAACTTAGTCATTTCGATAATAACTTTGATGTTTGGCATCATCGCCTTGTGCGAGCGCAACTCCAGGCTCGTACGATATCACGTTCCGATAAGAACGAATATCCTGCGGGAGCGCTACAATGTGGTGATTCACGTTCAGCGGGAACGATTGAGCTTGCGGAAGATTGGTGCGTGATATCACCCACTATAGCGTGCCTCTTAGTAGTGTTGTACTACCTCCCAACATGAAGCCTTGCACTTCCGTGCAGTGCTACAATCCTGTGACAAGGCTCGAAGCCGAGGTTTACTCCCAATGTGGTGTCACCCATTATAATATGAGGTCACAGGCCTATTTGTAGTGATGTACTACCACTCTCTATTTCTTTTCAATATTAGGTTACCTGCCTATATGTAGTGCTACCACCGCTGTGACATGGCCCAAAGACGAGGTTCACTTCCTAGTGTGGTGTCACGCCACTGTAGAATGGGATACAAGTCCCTTTTAGTGCTGAAACTACTCGTACTTTCTGCATCGCACGTCGGACATTCACTCTGCCCGAGAACTCATTAAGGCGTCAAAGCCATCCTCCTACAGGAAATATTTTGATCAAGAACAAATAGTAGACTACAGTGGTTCCGGATACGTATCCCACAATACTTCTGAGGACTACCTACTGTACCTGATATTCTCCTGGTCAATGGTCCTCCCTTGAACCAATAACTAGATGCCTGGTAGATTTCTCTTTGAACCAATATCATAAAACTAAATGATAGGATTGCAGAGACGCAATACCAGAAGTCCTCCAAGCCCATATCTGATATTTTCTTGACTATGGCGGTGTTACTGCCACTGTGATATGGCCCACAGCCGAGGTTTTACCCTGTTAAGGTACCTCATAGTGGTGTTATCCTACAGTAACATGGAGAACTACGCTCCTTCATAATGCTTGACGCTGACTATATGCAGTGCTACTGCCTCTGTGACATGGTCCGAAGTCGAGGCTTTACCCTGTCGAGGTACCTCATGGTGGTGTCACCCCACGGTAATATGGAGTACTATACTCCATTATAGTTCTTACGATCAGCTAGCGCTTAAGGCTTATTATGAATGGATCCGCCATATTCACCTGACTATGATCTTTTAGCCACTGTAATGATCCATGCAAGCTGTGCTCATTCAGTGTTCTATAGTGGCCCTTGAGGTCTATCATGAACGGATCTGCGGCTCTGAACATTAACCCCTATAATTATCCATGCTAGCTGCGCTCATTCAGTATTCTGTATTATATCTATACAGTTCTCTTTAGACCTTTGAAGAGATGAATAGATGCTACTGCTGCAGCTTCTTGGTTTTCACAGTATGTTGGTATCATCCGAATATGTGTACTAACCAAGGGAAGATCATTTAAGAGCTTCTAGAGCCATCTTGCTTAATATGTTGCAACTGATAGTGCATAGAAGTCTGAGAGTAAAGACTGATTCTTCGACTTCCATGATATAGCAGCATCACCCTTGGAAAAGTCATGTCCTCCTATGGATCTTTCACTCTTCTTTCCTTAGCACCAACTGACATCACTGATGCTTTCCATCATATCTAGATAACTTCTATAGTGCAGGATATAACACTGAGTCCACTTAAGAATTCTGATGACTCTCTTCACGGCTTCCAGTATTCAACAACATATATACTTGTCGTAAACTGACTCAGCATCCTTACAGCGAGAGCTATATCACGCCTGGTGGTACTCGCAACTTGAATCATGCACCTAATGATGCTCGAGTACACAAACTGTCTGATGCTTTCCCTTGGATTAGGCTTCTTTATCTTCATGTTACACCTGAGGAGTATCAACGCTGATACCAAAAGCGTGCGACCAATATTTTTATGCAGAGAGCTTGTGATTGAGCAAACCCACCTAGCATCCAAATTATCTTATATTCTTAGGATGACATCCGCAATCCCATGTCCTTAGTTTGGATAAAAGGATATCTTTATTCTAGTTGTAATGCCCCACTCCGCGTCGATATTATGTATCAGGTGAGTGGGCAGAACTTCGTTATCTGATTCTTGCACTCCTTAATAATAATATGAGTATTTTGAATGCTTGAATGTTTAAAGAGAATGATAGTACCTGCCTTGCATGCTAATGAAAAGAACCCACCTAGCTTGTCTTGAAACAAACATGTCTGCTTAACTAAGAGGTGCCTGAAACGCTTGTCTAAAGTTTTGTGTTTGTATGAACATGTTCACTATCGCCTATGCTCCGAGAGAACCATATCGTGTGCCTAAATGTGTTCAAATGATAAGGCGGCTTGCCCCACAACAAAGAATATAGTCTAATGGTTTATCTCGTATGCATACTAGAGTTTATTTGATAGTGTTTCACGGCTGCTATAGAGATAGTGGAAAGCAACCATGAGTCACAGCTGCCAATAGCATCAGATAAATGAGTCGTTGGTATGCTGGACTAACCGCTGCCGATCTTGAGATACTCGGAGACCGTACTGCATATAAGCTAGTTTATTGTATTGGCTTAGATAGAGAACCGCCCCTAAGTGTGCATTTGTGTCTAGATGTGCATTTGACCCTTGAGTCATTGAGTATAACTCACGAGACACGCTACGCACACCCTGAAACAGAACATCGGCTTGTCTTGCTTGCTTGCTCAATATCGTATATGAAACTCTGTTTTCAAAGGATGTTTTCATAAACAAAGTAATATGACTCTACTATGAACTGCATGAAATGAACATAGGTAAAACTAGAAAGATCATTAGTAATGTAATGTTTTATAACATGATTATTTAGTGTTGGTTTTAGTAAATGCTTGCTTCCGTTCAGTTATTTTATCTGACCAGTACTTATAAAAGTGCTGACCCACCAACAGTTTACTTGTTTGTAGGTACTGGATCGTCCGAGGGAGCGATAGGCGTGCCTCAATCCCCAAGACCCAGAAATTCTGGTTTCGATTGCCCCGAGTTGCTATCGTATAAAGGGGCATAATGTATGGAACGATGCCTTTGCGAAGAGAACCCAAGTTCCTCGATTTGCCCCGAATACTCAGTTGGCTAAATGCATTGTTTTGCAACAATGTCCCTTCCGCTGCTTACTCGATTGATGCTATGATAGCCAAACACAACTTAAACGATGTTGCCTTGTGCAGACGCAACCCCAGGCTCGTACGACATCATGTCCCGGTATCAAACGTCCATACGCTCCCTGTCGGGAAGCGCCGAGGCACGGTGATTCCCGTTCGGTGCGCCGAGGCACGGTGGTTCGCGTCCGGTCAGGCGGAGGATAGGCGGTGGTAGGGCGGCCCTCGGGGCCGGGGCATGACATAATAGTATAAGAGCGGATTCGATTTCTTGGCCCCAAGTTCCATTGCTATGACTCTGAGATATGCTCAATATGGTATTGCAATAGAGCGTTCCATACAATAAGTCCATAGATATTCTCAAAGTGCAAATATTTACTGGACTTGATTTTCTTGATTATTTCGATTGAGTACGGCGAAGGATGGCACTATCGCTGCTCGGAATATCGAGAAGTTTATCCTTGAAGTTTCGAGGATGAAACTTTTTTTGGTGGGTTAGTATGTAATTCTCCGCTCCGTGTTGGCATTATATATCAGGTGAGTGGGCAGAACTTTATTCTCTGATTCTTGCACGCCTTAATAATAATCTGAGTATTTTGAATGCTTGAATGCTTAAAGAGAATGATAGAACCTGCCTTGCATGCTAATGAAACGAACTCACCTAGCTTATCTTGAAATGAACATATCTGCTTAACTAAGAGATGCCTGCAACGCTTGTCTAAAGTTATGTGTTTGTTGGAACATGTTCACTATCGCCTATGCTCTGAGAGAACCATATTGTATGCCTGAATGTGTTCAAATGATAAGGCGGCTTGCCCCGCAACAAAGAATATAGTCTGATGGTTCATCTCGTCTGCATACTAGAGTTTATTTGATAGTGTTTTATGCATTCGCATCGGTCGGACAATGACTATTGGTGGAGAGATGAACTACATGTGTCACAGCTAGTACAGAGATAGTAAAAATCAACCATGAGTCATAACTGCCAATAACATCAGATAAATGAGTCATTGGTATGCTGGACTAACCGCTACCGATCCTGAGATACTCGGGGACAACACTGCATATAAGCTAGTTCATTGTGTTGGCTTGGATAGAAAATCGCCCCTAAGTGTGCATTTGTGTCTAGATGTGCATTTGACCCTTGAGTCATTGAGTATAGCTCACGAGACCCGCTGCGCACACCCTGCAATAGAACATCGGCTTGTATTGCTTGCTTGCTCAATATCGCATATGAAACTCTGTTTTCAAAGGATGTTTTCATAAATAAAGTAATATGACTCTACTATGAACTGCATGAAATGAACATACGTAAAACTAGAAAGATCACTAGTAATGTAATATTTTATAACATGATTACTTAGTATTAGTTTTAGTGAATGCTTGCTTCTGTTATGTTGTTTTATCTCACCAGTACTTATAAAAGTGCTGACCCACCAACAGTTTACTTGCTTGCAGGTACTGGATCATCCGAGGGAGCGATAGACGTGCCTCAATCCCCAAGACCCGAAAATTCTGGTTTTGATTGCCCCGAGTTGCTATCGTATAAAGGGGCATAATGTATGGAACGATGCCTTTGCTAAGAGAATCTAAGTCCCTCGATTTGCCCCAAATACTCAGTTGGCTAAATGCATTGCATTGCAACAATATCCCTCCGCTGCTTACTCGATTGATGCTATGATAGCCAAACACAACTTAAACGATGTTGGCTTGTGTGGGAGCAACCCCAGGCTCGCACGACATCATGTCCCAGTATCAAACGGCCATACGCTCCCCGTTGGGAAGCGCCAAGGCGCGGTGGTTCGCGCCCGGTCCAGCGCGGGATAGGCAGTGGTCGGGCGGCCCTCGGGGCCGGGGCGTGATACTAGTGACACTTCTATATCCACTGTTAGGATTTAGCAAAGTTGTCCACACAGATACAAAAGATGACTCCTTTCTTATCAACGAACTTTGTGTACACACACTTGTCTGTCTCGCTTATCTTACGAAAACTTTGACTAGATGACTTGTCTAACTTCATCTGCCATATCCTGTAATTTATTTCAGGCCTTATTTGAGATATCACTAACCGCTGACTGTCTTCAAACCTGAATGGCAATAATTTTGACTGTTGTGCATGAATCTCTCTTGACTGTCTTCCTCCAAGACTTGCTGTCTTTCCTTCATTTGATAAACAATCAGCTTATGAATAGCAGCTACGGAAATCATCATCCAGATATATGATACTTCAACGAGGTACCACAAAACCCGGTCCCCTGTATCTGATAAAACCCTTAGGTTACAAGCCAAGTCTTCAACTCAACTGCCTTGTCTGCTTCTGTCACGCCCCAGTCCTAAAATACGTAGGACTAGGAATACGTAAGCATGCCAGCTGTATGTATATGACGACTCCAATATATGAAAACCATAATACATACGTACGCTGTATTATGAACAATAATTCACAAGTGGTATAGATTTATATCATAAGTAACAGGGCATAACTAGATCTCTTCCACAAAATCAATAACTAATCAACTATATAACTGAATCAAGTATAAAATGCTTGATAAGAATAAGTAGTTGGGTTGAGACAAATCCACTACCAAACTAGAATATAAGAGGAACAAAATAAGCATATCTAATGAATAACGAGGCTCGAAGAGAAGACCTCCTCGAAAGAGAGATAAGTAACAAAATAAGTATATCTAATTAATTCAAATCATCAAATTGTAAAATTTTGAATTCAATCCATCAATGTTCATGTTTAGAGTTCTATTATTTATTTTTATTTTCTCAAGATTTAAATCGTTAATTCAATCTCCAATATTCAAAATTTAAATTATGTGCTCAAATTATAAATATTGGGTCTGCAATATCAAAATTTTAAAATTTATTCTATAAGGCATTCTTATCTTTAAAGTTAAATCCTCATCATCTAAATCATTCTTCTAAAAATTCTCAAAATTAAAATGACTTAAATCTCTCAATCTAATCTTAGTTGATTACAATCTAAAAAAAAATTTACCTCAAGTTGACAATGCAACTTCTACCCAACTTAGAATTTACCGATCTATCACATAGGCTATATATTTAAGAAAAACTTCCTCAAATTATTTAATCATTTTATTCAATCCTCAAAAGTTTTAACACCAAATATATCCCCTATGATATGCCCTTAATTATGAAATTAGTCACCAAGTAATGCGATTGGCCTATGGGGTATATCTAGTACTCTACGTGTATCAAACTTATACCAAGCACGAGCGTTCGTCTTTCCGAAATAGGGAAAGACGGAGAACAATAATAAAGAATTCAAAAAGGAGGTGATAGAATACAAGTACGGGGTTCAAAGCAATTTTAAGAATTTAAAATATAGTTGTCAAGACAATTGTGGATTAAAATCTTATTTTTGGTAAATTCCTATTCACATATTCATATCAGAACAGTTATGTACCCGATATGATATGTTCTGACTTGTCTAGAGGGCAAGTATATTCATCTAACAAATTGAGTCAACTATATATCTCAATCCATGTAAGGTAGTCATGCAAAGAGCGAACCAAGCGCACTAAGGTTGATCATACCATAATACACTGATTCTAAATAGACAATTATATTAGTATGTGCACCCAATAATACATATGTCATGAACAAGCTTGATAAAAGAATAAGCTTGCAAAACTAGGCTATAATAGCAGAATAAGTCGAGGTAGTTCAGAAAATATAAGTACGCTAGATTATGATGAAAGAAGGTACAAAATACTTCAAGTTCACAAAGAAAATAAGACTCGTCCGGTGTTGTGCCTCTACAGTTGCCATACTAACTTCTTGTCTAAGTCTTTAGTCGACCAAATGGGGGTATGGGCCTCTAAGTTCTACAGTCTGGATAAACACTATCTTCTTATGCAAGCTTGTAGTTGGTGTCATTCAATTATACTTTATTAATGGGTCAAAAGGGCTATGTGATACTAGGTTATGAGGCATACTACCAAACTTACAAGAATTTAACTAATAGTGTTATTGAACAATAGAGTGTATATACCTAGTACAAGTCATCTTCCTAACCCCTATCAAGTACAAAAAATATATATAAGATTAACGTTGTGAAAGGATCAAGCAAGATGCAATGCGAACAACCAAATAAGAATGCGAAATAAAACCAAGGGCGGTGATTAAATAAGTGGATGAGATCCTATATTCTAATCCTATGTGCAAGCTTTCTCGATACATTAATGTAACCGAGACAATATGCTCTCGACCTGCACGGGCCACCACAAAAACATGTCATGCCCCAGTCCCAAAATACGTAGGACTAGGAATACGTAAGCATGCCAGCCGTATGTATATGGTGACTCCAATATATGGAAACCATAATACATACGTACGCTGTATTATGAACAATAATTCACAAGTGGTATAGATTTATGTCATAAGTCACAGGGCATAACTAGATCTCTTCTATAAAATCAATAACTAATCAACTATATAACTGAATCAAGTATAAAATGCTTGATAAGAATAAATAGTTGGGTGGAGACAAATCCACTACCAAACTAGAATATAAGAGGAACAAAATAAGTACATCTAATAAACAACGAGGCTCGAAGAGAAGACCTCCTCGAAAGATAGATAAGTAGCAAGTCCTGATCCGTGCGCCTGTAAATAGTCAAGATCGTCTACAACTGAAAATGGACCAGGTCCTCAGAAGGACGTAACAAGATACATAGAAGCACGCCATTTGAATACAGTAAACTTGCATAATAGAAAAAAAATATAAGTATGCTGTACAAGATAATCTATATGAATATGCATAATGAGGACAACTTTTTGACGTATGGGCATGGGTAGGCTACTCTATCTAATCTCACAACTCACACACACGTCAAGAATATCAGAAATTGACATACCTCAAGGGTAGCGACCAGCACGACACCAGAAATCGTCATACCTCGAGGGTAGCGACCAGCGCGACACAACTACCGTAGTGTGTGCTAGTTACTACAGTTTAATCGAGTGGTCATAGTCCATACGCCTACTGATTGTTCTCCCCTCCCATGATACTATGTGTCAAGTGTGTGTCAACATATATATATTATATAATTATGACTGAAAGAAAACACATATGCAATGAATATATAAAAATATAAAAAGCATGCAAAGTACTGTAAGCTGGCAAGGTATCTTGCCTGGTCTGAAAATGTTGAAGTCCCAACTCAAGGCATCGTCCGATCTACCCGTCACATAAATTAAACAAGTTAGGTTACAAAAGTGGGTGAATAGTTTCTGCATTTTAATCTATTTTAACTCTGAATAAAATAACCTAAAATAGTATTTTAATCTTATTATAATCTGATTTTATTGTTAAACCCTTATTTTGGTCCAAAGAAAGTCAATTTTAGGAATTTGTGATCCATGGCACGCAAATCGAGGCAATCCGTTGACCAAAAAGTCAACCAACTCAAATCCTGGATTTGTGTATAAAATTCTATAGATTTTAGCGCTACATGAATTTCGGAATCGACGGTTTCATAAAATCACAAGTCGATAAATTGTTATGGCCACAAGGGCGTACAAATGATAATTTTTGATAAATTTCTATTTTCATCTACATTGCATAAATTTTATAGTAGATTAAACTTACATGTTAAATTCTAGAAATATTATTTATGTAATTTCATTATGTCAACTTTCTGAAACTTTAAACGGTTAGTAATTTCGAATTCGGGATCTCCCGAAATCTCGAAAATACGAAAACGTGTTTGATTTCGGACAGCTGACACTTTTAGAATTTTTTGGAAAAATAGGTTCATAAGTTATTAAAATAATTTATATATTCAAAAAACTAACCTTGATATGGTTCTAATAAAAACTGGAGCGCATTTAGATTCTGGAGATAGGAGATATCATCTTTTTAAGTCGTCATAACTACTAGAAAATGAGGCTGAATTTATGACAAATTTTAACTGTTTTTGGACGAAAAAGAGAGGAGTTTGGAAAAAAAAAATATGAAAGAAGAGTTTATTCCATAAGTCTAATAGATATTTATAATGGTGGAGACTACTTAATTGAATATGACTAGGATTGGTTAATTTGGATATGATTAAGATCAATTTAAATAAGGATATGATATGCATGCAGTTGCTTTTCTAGTAGGCTCAGGATTTGAATTAATTTAAAATAGAGTTTGAGTTTATCTCAATAATTTATAATCTTAAATAAAATTAAAGATAATACAAATAATTTATATATAATCTTATTAATATCTATTAACAATAAATTATCATCTATCTAATATTAAGACTATATATATCCAAATAAATCCTAAATAATTTCAAAAATCTAAATAAATTTCATAAAATTCTAATAAATTACAAAAAAATATAATTAAATATTTTAACCTAAAATAAATATTTGGTAGGAATAATATGCAAGTATGGTCTTATAGTAAATCATGAAAGTCCTAGAAATTTAAGTTCCCTATGTTTTAATTACCTAAAAATTCTAGAAAAATCTCCAGAAATCTAAAATAGCCTAAAAATAATTCTAAATAAATATTTACATAAGTAAATATATTAAAAAAATTTATTTTCTAATTAACTAAGAGAATACTCTAAAGTAATTTAATATTTAAAATAATCTATAATAAATATAATAATATAAAATACACACAAAATATCTATTTTGGGTGAGGGGGTTTACAGCTTCCATTTTCTTTTACTGAAGATATATAAGCATCTAATAGGTTTACCTCCTTCAGGAAGATTGATCAACATTCTAGTATTGTTATGGGGTCAATCTCTTCATGGACTACCTCCTCCCAGCAGATCGAGTCCCTGGACTTCATCGTCTCATCATTGGTAAGTGGTATGACCTCCATATGATAGGTAATAAAATCATCTTTGGTCCTTCGACCTCCTGACTCTTCTAACTGACTGCTCTTCGAGTTCTAGTTCAAATGTTGTCTCTTAAAAGATAACTCCTTGCTGGACTACATCTTCTTCTACAGAAGTACCGACAACTCTGGCTAATATGGTCCTCCGAAAACCTCCATAATCGAACAATATTTATGTGGATCTGACTTTGAATCAGAGTTATATCAGAAGTGATGAACGGTACTAAGGATATTACCATAAGTGCAACCTTCTCCCACAGACAATCTGGAAGGCCCTTTGAACAACAATATAGAAGTCATCATTACTGTTAACTTCTTGTCCTTCCTATCTGCACCTTCAATGGACTGGGAGAGTACGAAAATATCGTTCCATAGTCAATTCTATGTTCTAGGCTGAACGATGTGAATCCAAAGAACGATGCATATTCCATAGTCAATTCATGTTATAAGCTAAACAATACGAATCCAAAGAACGATGCATGTTCTATAGTCAATTCCATGTTCTAGGCTGAACGATGTGAATCCAAAGAACGATGCACTTCATCTAGATAACTTCTGAGTCTATTGAGTTGTAGACCGGTTTGACGCTCAACTCTAAACTTGAAGTTTCTGAGGTTCTCAAACGCTTCATCCTTTGATTAGGAGAAGATACGCGAATGCGTTTTCCGAGAAATCGTCAAATAAAGGAGTGATACACTTTATCCCGACCCTTTGTGGAGAATAGAAGTCACAAATATCCGAGCTCACCAGCTCCATAGGATATGTACTTGTAGTCATCCGTCTAAACGACTTCCTGACTACCTATGTCTGAAGATAGCCAGCACGTATCTCTACCTCCTTACCCCCACATCTTGGAGATGTCCCTGAACTGTCATCTTTGTTGGAAAAGGCATGTCTTAGTCCGATGCGTCACAACTCAATAAGATCAATCTCTTCCTCAAGCCGGAAGTCCAAAATCATAATCATGATCCCTAGATCTTCTGCTTGACACTTGTTCGTCAAAGAGACCTTCTTAGATATAGCTCTTTTTTGGTGAACAACCCTTTTCCAGAGCAAGTATAGCCAGATGCACCAGTGTCTATCCACCAGTCAGTAACAACGCTTGATGACTCAACCTGCGCAATCATAGCAATCAAGTTAAGTAATCAAATGAACCAAGTTTAGCTATACCTTGCTATATTGGTTTGAATTGGTTTTTTTTTTCAAGCTCCAATTCCAGCCATGCACCAAGTCCTGTCTAGTGCAGTGACTTTTATGCACCTAGGCCACCATGCTCCAATCTTGCCATGCGCGCAGAAACGACCATGTGAATAAGATGTTATGCGGCCAGCTCTGCCATACACCAAGACCTTCAATGCACTTCAATGCGGCAAGAGTCTTCATGCGGCCAGAGACTGCCATGCGGCAAGAAACTATCATGCGGCAAAAGACTACCAAGTGGCCAGAAACATCCATGAGGCAAGAAACTTCCATGCGGCAAGAGTCTTGCCAACCGCCAAAAATTATCTTGCGCTAAGTCCTGTCATGCCCAAACTCTGCAATTCTTGGTCATCTTGTAATCTTTCTTCCAACTGGAATGCGCATCATTCAAATGCTAACTCCTCCATCATGGAAAATGGTGGGTTCCGACAACTCACGTTCAATATTTGACAAATCACTCATTCTCTCATCGAAATATTCGAAGTGAATCCCGTCAATCTTCTCAAGTTTGTGAAAACTTGTTGCCGAGAAGATTTGATCGGATGTTATACCTCTTTCGCATCTTGCTTTAAGATTCTTAGTTCCGAGACGGATCAAATATGGAAGAACGTGAGTCAAAACAGAGCTACTAGCGAGACTCGAAGGTCTGCTCTCTACTGGAACCCAAGTTGTCGTCGAGATCAGAGATTCACACAAGAATTTCTCATCTGATATATCTCAATTCCAACTAAGCATGAACCAAGAACATGTTACAAACAAACTCCGAAGATAATGAAGATTACAACAAGCAACAAAAAATCGTTCTTCTCTTTACGTTCGCAGACTCTATAATGAGAAAGAATGAAGAACCGGAAAGGCTAAAGAATAGCTCCTTCTTGGGGTGGTTAAAACCACCGTTGCTCAGAGCAAGATTCGCCGTATAGACGATCTGCCACCAGGAACCAACAAGTTCATAAATGAACTTATGGAATGCTCAATGTCACCTTCGAAAAACACTCAAAAAATACCATGTGAGAGGGAGACACTCTAGGCCGCATATGATATGGTGTTCTCGGTTTTTTCAACCGTGCATGCAACTCGCGCATAAAGGAGAGCACGAGCGCCATGCGTTGATGTTGACGTGCTAAGTGCAAAGTATGCCAACAAAGCGCCACTTTGAACCCTTGAGTCCTTGCCCGAGTCTGAGTCCTAGTCCGGGTCGTTCATGGCTTAGCTCATAAGAATTTTTTTTCAAAGGTGGTGACAAAACAAAGATTGTCATAAATGAGTTCACGCTTAATATATAGGAAAGTCAACCCATATGAGCCTACATCCTATGTGCATATACCAATATTAAGCATAGCTATATATTGAGATTTACACATTGACGATTTTTTAATGTGGGACTAAAAACTCTCAAAGTTAAGTGAAAATACTAAAAGGTCCTGCATTTATATAGACTCAAGATCATTATAAGGGAGGTCATAATTATGTCAGTTGTCCAACATCCAACGGTTGAAGCAATGAGGTAAATTTATAATCCGGGATATCCCCGTATTTCTTATACATGAATTGTGACCATAGAGATTCTCCTTTCATGAATTCCCAACATCTTTTGGGTGAAGAGACTGCATCAGCTGCACTAGAGAACAAATGTCAGGGCCCACTTCAGAGAGTGACTGACAAACTTTATCCCAAGCAATCCATTCGTGTCGATGTTCATCATTCTTATTCCAAAGGAAAGACCATAATAGATAAAGGTATGTATAGGGATCAGAGCTGTAACCACGCTCTGGATCAGAGCGATTTTTCCTCTGAATAAACGCAGATGACCACTACGATAATACATCAAATTAGCGACAGCAATATCTGTCAAAATAATTCATTGAATCCAACAGTAAATAATAATAGCGATGGAAAATTGACGTAAAATTTTTGTCGGTAATTAAAGTGTTGGCAAGAAAAATTCCTTGTGTAGATTAATCAATTAATCAATTAACAAGCAACGAGCAACAGCGGAATATTAGTGACGGATTAATATCATGTTAGCGACGACGACAGAATCAGCAACAAACTTAGTAACGTTTCGTTTTGTCGTTTGGGATAAAAAAAATATTCTGAAACATGAAATTTATCTCTAAAATTACCGTCGTTGAATGACGAAAAATTTATCCTTAGCGACGGATATTTTTGTTGGCATTCCGTCGCTGGAAGTAAAAGTTTATCTCCAACGACGAAAACTTCTGTTAATAGTCCATCAAAAATCTGTCGTTAGGGATACTAAATTTTCTTCGGCGACGAATATTTCCGTTAATAGTTCGTCGGTATTTCGCCGGTAAACATAAATATATTTTTTGTTTTTATACTATATTTTTAATTTCTTGTAAAACATACAACAAACACAAATGTGCAGCAATATATCCACAACAATGTCCACATCAAACGTCAATATATCCAAATCATATATATAATTCATTACGAAACAATATATCAAAACATATATAAAAGACACATAACACAAAGTATAATGCACTTATATATCTTGTTTCCCCCTGTAATATTTCTATCATTGGCCTCTACTAATTCCTTCGCTAGGCTAATATACTCGTGAATGCTCCTCCCCTTTAGCAAAACCCAATTGTTCCCTAGGGATGAACATTTGACAACCGATCATGAAGTAATTTAGAGACTAATTTATCACTTAAGTTATATAGACTGTTTTGTCTGGAATCTTGACAACTCAAGGATTTGTTAAACTTTAAGGATCGCCATAAAATTTGTGGTCAAATTGTCCTCTGGAATCTTAAATCCATAAAAGAAATGCTGAACAGTCTATATAATCCATATATAATGTGGTCAAAATTATTAAAGACTAATTCTTACGCTAAAAAACTACGGGACGATCGGAGTCCAATCCTGAAAAGTCTTCACTAATGGAATAAGAAATGCACCGACTCCTTACAAACTTATCACCGATTTAAACGGATCACCACAACTCTTTAGAATATAAAATAAATCACAGACACACGAAGAACGGAGTCGGCGAGAAAAGAATTACCCAAAACCGATCTCCATTTCGAAATAGCATTCAATCTCTTCATCTCTCCTTCTAATGTTGTAAAAGCACTCTTACCTCCTTTTGCAATATATTTTGAGATATATTTTAGGGTTAGGAAATACCTAATATATATAGCCTCAAACCCACAACTATCATTCATATTATATATAGGAATACCCAATCCAAATTCAAATCCATTAAGATATTCCTATTATATGTAGGAATATCCAATCCAAATTAATTGAGGTATTCCTATTATATGTAGGAATACCCAATCCAAATCCATTGCGGTATTCCTAATATATATAGGAATACTTAATCTAACTCCAAGGAATTTTTCACATAGGTTGGGAACCCCATCCATTCCAACAAATCATCCCCTTTCCAACTAGGTGGAGGAGCTCGTCATATAGACGATCCGCCTGCAGTACTTGAACTTCCCCCTTGGTAGAACATTCGTGAACAAGTCTGCTCCATTATCATCTGTATGAACCTTCTAAAGTGTCGCATCCTTCTTCAAAACTACATCTCGTATCCAATGATACCGAGTCTCAATGTGATTCGACCGACTATGAAATATCTGGTTCTTCACAAGGTGGATCGCACTCTGGCTATCACAAAGCAAAGTATACTGCTATTGCTTTAGCCCCATTCTGCAACAACTTCTTCATCCATAACAATCCTTGTAAGCCCCCGTCGCCGCATTGTATTATGCCTCTGTTGTCGATAAGGTAACACACTTCTGCAACTACGACTGCCACGATACCGCTCCACCAGCAAACATCATCACATAGCCTGAAGTCGATCGTCTCGAGTCTACATCTTCATCCATGTTAGCATCAGTATATCTGACTACTTTGGCTCATACCACTAAAAGAAAGTCTCCAATCGGCAGTGCTCTGAAGGTACCGTAGAATCTACTTGACCGTACTTCAATGTATCCTCCCAGGATTGGAGAGATACCTGTTAACCGTGTCAACTGCGTGAGCAATGTCTGGCCTTATGCAAACCATGGTATACATGAGATTCTCCACTACTTAAGCATACATAACCCGCTTAATATCTTTCCTTCCATCCTCGGTAGATGGACACTGCTCCGTAGTAAGCTTAAAATGGGCCACAAGGGGGTTGCTCACTTTCTTTTACCCGTCCATCCCGAAACGCTGAAGTACCTAGTTAATGTACTTTTTTTAGGACAAATGAAGCAGCTTGGACTCTTTCCCTCGGCTGATATCCATCCCAAGAATAGCCTTCGCTGCACCTGAATCCTTCATAGAGAAGGCCGTGCCCAGTTGGCGCTTCAACTCCACTATCCTGATGGCATTCTGACCCACCAATAACATATCATCAACATAGAGAAAAAGTATAATAAAATCACCATCGACAAAATACCTTATAAAAACACAATAGTTCGACGTCGTCCGTGCATAACCATGCTCCCCCATAAACGACTCGAACAACCTGTACCGCTGCTATGGAGCCTAATTCAGACCATACATATTCTTCTTCAACCGGCAGACTATGTGTGACTTGCCCTACTCATAGAATTCCTCTGGCTGCTCCATGTACATCTTCTCCTCTAAATTATCATAGAGGAATGTCGTCTTCACGTCCATCTACTTGACCTCCAAGTCGAAACTGGCTACCAACGCTAGTACCACCCAAATAAACGACTGTTTGACGACTGGCGAAAAGATCTCGTAATAATCTACGTTCTTTCGTTGATCGTATCCTTTAACGTTCATACCCCGACCCTGCAGGGCCAATCATCCTCGCATGGGCGTGATGCCATGCTAGCCTAAGTTGCGTCCACGCAGGTCAGGCATAGAACAGGAAGTGAGATAACTAGTTCGCAAGGTTGATATAGCGGAAGCATAAAACGAACATAAGTATGATACAAAAACTAGATCTTTATTGATTATGAATAAGTATTACAGGCGGTGCTAGGATGAGATTACAATTCGCTCAAGCTATCTCTCGAAACAATAAAGGCGTACCAAGTAGCTTACAACATGGAATGATAAAAAGGCGATGTTCTAACATTATGTCCTGTATATGTGCTTCAGATTCGGATGCAAAACTCTAAAGCTCCAGAGCGAACTCCATGCCTTAGCGCGCACGAGGGGACACTTCGCACCGAACGAGGTTCTCCCATACCCTACACATAATTTGGTGGGTTATCAGTATATTGAATGCACTGGTGGGGAGGCTTCTCTCCCGCTCAACAAATCCAACACGTTGAAATAGTTATGTGCACTCTATCATTGTTGTCTTTCTAGTCTTTTCTTAGTATCAGTTTTATGGCAAAGATATAAAGCCTAACTCATGTGGCAGTGCGTCGTTCGATATAAGAGTAACACGGCGATAGTTACCAACTTACCATTTGTCATTTCTTGTCCAAGGTAAACCAAGTTAAACCAAGCACAAATATATATAATAAAATTCGAAAAAAATTGCATAAGTAAACACAAGTGTCATGAGCGTGTTTCTGACTCGGGTGCACGAGTTACACGATTATTCAGAAGTGTTGCTGTAAGCCCCCTCATTTTGAATAGGGTTATTTAGGTATTTTTCAATTCTTTTTAATTATTTTATTTTATTTAAATAGATTAGAGTAGTAATTTCTAAAATATTCTTTTAGATATATGACCCTTTGCCATTGCTTTGATATTTTGAGCAATGTACGACATTTTTTCTTCCAACAAATTTTATAATAATAATTTTAATTGAGTCTAATATAGTTGGAATGTGGATGTTGCATTTATTGGATCTCCTCCATGCTCCAAAAATATTAAAGAACATCAAGAATTACGGTTACCGTAAAAATGATCCCTTTTGACTAGAACTTGATCCAAACTCAACCCAAACACATGTAGGCATGTAGTGCACCCCAAGTATTTCCATGTAAATATATTATATATATAAATGATATTTAAATTGATTTATTTCTATTTATAAAAGTTCTAACTATAGAAAGTTGTATAGGTGGCAACCTAGTTGGCAAATAACTACCTAACCACTCCCCTAACCAACCCAACAACCAAACCTTATCCAATCCTAACTATAACAACCAATCCCACCCTTCTATTTTTGGCCAAGATCAGCCCCCCCTTGGTTGAACCCCCTAGCAATAGGATAACCCCCTCCTTTATTAAAATTTATTTAAAAAGGCCCTATATATATCAACTCATCAACAAACCCTAACCCTAACCATATCAAAACCCCTCCCTCATAGTTGGCCACCCCTTTCCTCTCTCCCCCATACGTGAAACAGCCCCCCTTGCCTCTCTCACCCTCACAACATCAACTCCTTCACCAAAATCCCTTCCACTCTTCCAAAAGCTCCACTTTTTATCATCCTTCCACCATATCTCCATCCAAATATCATTAAACCTTCAAGAAGAACCTTATCTTCTTCATAATTATATCAAGAACTCTTTTCTTCATCAACAACCCATCGCAAAAGAAGTAGCAAGCCTAGCACAAGTAAGGAGAAGAAATTCTTGGACAAGAAGAAACACCATCTTAAAATCCTCCAATGGTTTCGCTAAATCTTAAATCCTTCTTCCTCAAATCCCATGACATGATGCTTTTAGGTTAATTTAATTTACTGAATTAGAAACCCTATTTTGTCACCTTTTTCTCATATTAAGAAATATATATTTTCGTGATAGTTGGTGATGATTTGCTTGTCGGTAGAACTAGTTTAAGACTTGGTGATACGATTAATTAAGGGAATCTTATTGATTATTAAAAACTGAATTAATTTATATTTAATTCCTGAAAAATAAGTATTTTTAAATAAATTCTCTGATATTATAATATCAAATATGAACCTATAACTAAGGGCCATTAGCTTAGGTTTTCAGGTAATTACATGACATTGTTTTCCTAGTAAATAGAGGATTTTTGGATGAAATAAATAGGTGATTATTTTCTGAGATTAGAACAGCATATAATAGGATATAAAATTATTTTTAATATATATAAACAATAATAATGGATTTTCTATGTCTCGAACAAGTTTCGGACAAAATTAGTCAACATAAAGTTGTTGAAATCTTGAAATATGTTGTTGTTGTCAAATCTGGAATTTATTGCTATAAATTTATATAAATCATATTTAATTCTGGAATATATAATTTATTAGGATTTATTTCTATTTTTTAATTGGGGACTTAAACTTAAACTTTGGAAGTCAAAAACCAAGAAACTAGGTCCCGATACCCTATAAAAGTAAGCAAAGTTGTTAGAAATAATAACGGGCTTGGTTTTGTTTGGCATTGAAGAAACTATAGAATTTAGTTATAATTACAAAAAATTATGTTTGGATCCTTAAGTAATTAATTTATTTTTAGGTCAATTGATTTTCGAAAGAGTGGACGCGGGATCATCTTTACCACCACTGACTGCAGAACCAGGCAAGTGTACCTTGCCAAGATGTTTACAGTTCTAAATTATTTATTTGATATTATTTATGCATTAGACGTTATATTTGTGTGGCTTATTGATGTACTTATTGATCCTAGGGCCGTTATACGATACTTTGTGTCCGAACAAGATTCGGGTGCCGACATCCCCTGCGGAGTTGAGTATCGTAGTTAGAGAGCCATTCTTTCGAACCCATATTTTGTGCAAATATTATTTGCACATCCTACCATAGGACACTTGACACGATATTCATGTGGCAGAGTCTTTCTCGACTTGATCATGGTACTTGGACTCTGGATAGGACTACATGATGCATGTTATAGTTGTAATTATAATTATACATATTCACTGTGACTTGTGTTGATAGTTAGAGGTCATGATCTTGCGTGTCTTGATTGAGACATGAGATTACATTGGGTGGGGAGAGTCTTCATCGTGCTCTGGGCATATGTTACTTATTACTATTTATAGCATATTAGGCTTTAGGTTCCCTATGCGAAATCTAAAGTATTATATTTATATATACATCTTCTCATGGTTCCCCCATACGAAGCCTTGAGTGTACTATTAGCGTACGAAAGTGCCCATTGGGATCTTTCGTGAGTACCAGTCCGGGGTACGATACCATACTCTCATTTGCATATCACATAGTTGACTGTTGTAGCTTTCCCCTTTTATTCTCCCATTATACTGTTCACTATTGGCTTGAGTGTTTATTATACCTTGCTATGTCCCCTGAGGACCTGGATATGGATTATGATCCCCAGGTATTGACGAGGAGGTTTATCCCGAGGTTTACGGGTCAGGATCTGATATCGGAACAGTACCAGCAGCCGAGGACGAGGTCGTACCGGAGGACTACTCTTGAGTTCTCAAATTATCTTTATATATGATGTCTTGTGATTCTTAGTATGGATTTGGATATTTTTCTCTCATTATTTTGATAAGGGTTGTTCCCCGTAATATCTATTTATTATATTGTGATAGATAGTTTTATTTATGGTATTGATGTTTGAGACTGATTTATCATATTGCCTCTTGTTTATGACTTGGTGGATGAGTTTAGATACATAGACTATGACATATATATTGTAGACCATTTTAGCTGTGATACAGCTTAAGTGCACTCTAAAGGGTCCATTAAATTGAGTTTGCCCATTGGAGTGTGCTGCTGGCCATTGCCACGTGGCTAGTCCCTCGGCATTTTCGGACTAGGGCGTGACAGTTGCAGAACATTCTCAGGTGTTCAAATATGTACAAGTGTGCACAGATGTCTAATACTTATATCCATTTAGGTATTCCAGATTACTAGGTGCGGTGTAATAACTCATACGCGGATTACCACTAAGCGAGGATGACTTAGTCTATATGAACAGGAGTCGCTAGCATAGTCATAAAGGACCACGATGTAGTCATGAGCGAGAATGGTATGCGACTCAAGGAACATGAGGCATCACATGCCATCCTTCCCTATCATGAGACTGCATAGTCTGAGAGCAAGAATGGCGTTCAGCGAAAGGTTCACGAGGCGCTACATGCCATCCTGCCCGAACACGAAGACTACCATGATGTTCCGTCAGGATCAAATCGATACGAGTGCCCTGGAGACCATTCGCAGGAACATATTGAATTACCTTGTGCACAAGTTGTCCGCAACATGCAAGTCTAGGGTCTTCCAGATTCACTAGATTCATGACACGACATGTTCAATTCTTGATTCTTGGTTTACTTGACATGATGCAATCCCCTAGCACGAGAAAATACCTTGGCGACCTAACTGTCCCGAATACTTTCAGGCACGAAATGACTATTCAATAGTCTTCCGGTTAACTAGATGAATGCAAGACAATATAGTGTTACTAGTTGTGGCATGAATCTATGAGACGAGCAAAGAGAATATGTAAAGCAGACAAGCATTGGAACAGTATGAATATAACTTTAAGGAAATATACGGCATTGCCTTACTTGAAAACATAAGTGAATTCTCTAGCACGGGTCTAAATGATAGTGCGAGGAACCAACATTAACCAAGTTTCTTTTTCATGTTTTAACACAAGCAATACAAGATGGGATTATTCCCTTATCTAGGTGTGTTGTATTCTTATTAGCATGCAAGGGGTTATCGCCTAGCGATCTAGCATTTATATCCAAATTATTATGTGTGCTGGCCAAGCCAAGACTAATTCATCATAGCCACCCACCTGAACGAGGGCTTGCGTCGGCCAAGCAAGACTCCGAGTGAACCGCTAAAAACTCCAAGTCCAAGTGCTGATATGACGTTTGAGTCATCTTACAGAACTGACGAAAGTGGGCTGTTACATTAACTACCAGCCTCGCTTTGTATTTAGGACGAGTAGCATCATCCGTCTTCTTTATTCTGAACTCCCATCGATTCTTTAAATCCTTCTTGTCCTTTGGCAACCGCACCAGCTCAAAATTGGAATTGGCATGTAGGAAACTCATCTCCTCCTACATGGCCTCCATCTACTCATGCCTGTGTTCGTCTTCTTTAGCCTTTGTAAAATTTTCAGGCTCTCCCCCGTCAGTCAATAGTACATACTCATCTGATGAGTATCTAGTAGATGGTCGACAATCTCTTGTGCTCCTCCTCAACGGAAACTCTGGTGTTGGCTGTATACGAATAGCCTCCACCCTTTCAGGAATTGCCTCCTTGGCATGCCCATTCTCTTGAGGGTCATCCTGACCATCATCAATAGGCTGATGAGCAAGGTTGGGAGCATCTCCATGTACTGGTTCCTCCATATTGGATCCTCTGCAGTGTCTTCTGCAAATGACTCAAAGCAAAATAACTCTAACTCAGGCAATTCTTCAGCCTCAAAAGGAATCTCAGAATCCTGAGTGTTTGTCATAGTATGATCCTCGACGAATACCATGTACCTACTTCTGTAAAGCTTTATTCCTACTGAATCATAGAGTCTATAGCCAAACTTATACCGACCATAACCGATAAAGATGCACTACCTCATCTTTGGCTCAAGTTTGGATCTCTCGTCCTTCGGTACATGCACGAGGGCCTTACAACCAAATACTCGTAAGTGATTGTATGACGGCTCTTTGTCGTACCATACTTTGTCAAGTACATCACCCTGGAAAAAATTACTAGGAGATAAATTAATGATATAGCCGCAGTGTAGAGAGCCTCACCCCAATAACTGTTCGATAAATTTTCTTCAGACAACAAACATCGTACCCTCTCCATCAGTATCATATTCATGCGTTCTGCTACACCATTGAGATAAGGTATCTTTGGCAGACTCTTCAGGTGTCGTATCCTTTATTCTTTACAATATGCATCAAAGGGACTGATATATTCATCGTCGTTGTCAGACCGAACATATAGCACCTTCTTGTTCGTCTCCCTTTCAATAGAGGCCTGAAAATCTTTGAAAGTGGGAAGCACCTGATCCTTGGTCTTTAAGGCATAGACCCAAACCTTCCTTTAACAATCATGAATAAAAGTCACAAAGTAAGAAGTACCACTAATATATTTTACCTTCATAAGACGGCATACATTCGAGTGAATTAACTCGAGCAACGTCGACTTCCTTGAACTTGGGTGACTTTGGAAAGACACCATATTTTATTTTCCCGTCAAAAAATGCGTGCATCTCTCCAACTTTGTATACTTGAGCCCCGGAATCACCTTCCTGTTCACCAAGTAGCTCACCCCCTTCTTCCTGATATGGCTGAGCCGTCTGTGCCATAACTCGATAGACGCATAAGTAGCTGTGTTCACCTCCCGTATCCTATGTGCGCTCTCTTACATATAATAGAGATCAGATCTCTTGCTTTCTCTCGTAATCACCATTGAACCTTATCGTCCAACCTACCAATTGATACCAGGTTGAAACGGATATCGGTGACATGACAAACATCTTTGAGAACAAGAACTGCACCCATCTTGGTTCTCACTTTCATATCTCTAATAGCAAGAATCTTTGACACATCTCCATTATCCATCTTTAACACATCACAATTTCTTTTCGTGTAAGTGGCAAATAGTGCCCTGTTGTGAGATACGTGCGCTGAACCACCTTAGTCCACTAGCCAAAAATTATCATCGCATGCGAGGTTCATGGCTGTAGAAGCATAAAAAATCTCTTTCATGTACCACAATAATCAACTCCCATGCGCTAGACTGATCCAGAGCCATACATTACTCCCATGAGCCAAAGTAATCCAGAGCCATGTGTCGACCACTACTTTTTCAGTATTCCCATCTGCTAGTAATGCCATGCGCAACTACTTCTCCAGTGTTCCCATGCGCCACTACTCCCTCAGTAATTTTTATGCGCCAAGTGGCATTATTCCCAAGGTGCAATCACATCCATTAAAATTAGGGCATGACACATGTCACAAGTATTATGTGCATCAACAACCCCAGGTCTTGATTGGCCATATGGCAGCCATAACACAGCATGCACATGTATGAGAACATGCGTTGACATGAAATCCGCGTACGTATGCGCCTACATAAAGCTTCTTAAGACTATAAATAGTGAGCATTTCTCACATGCAAAGGAGGAGAACAACAAAAAAGAAAGGACCACGACCATAAAGAGAAAGAAGAAGAAGATAGGAGCGTTAGCTGAAGCCTCATCAACCTTCTTGGTCTCGGATTGTCAACGGAGTAAATGAGCCGCTGTAGTGCTTGATCTCCACCGTCACACTTGCCTAGATTTTTTATTGTACTTAGATTCTTTTGTATTAGGGATTCTTTGCACTATTTTTAAATTCCTAATTAATAAAAAGTTCGCAAAACTTTCTTCCACGAGTGCTGATTTTGGCAATATAGACAAAAATGATGACTGTGCTGGAGAATAGCTTCTCCTCCAACGAGAAGCTAGTGACGCAATTCGATGTGACCAAGTTGGGTTCGACTCAGAGGACGTTGGTCGTAATCTTCGACCAACATGCATTATAAGGCATGCTGGAAAAGCTAAGTTCTTCAATGAGGCTCATACGACCTTGCAAGGCTCGTAAAACTCAGCATGCCAAGGCTACTTCGCCAAGCCCGAGGTCGATGTATGATGTAGTACCAATCCCCGCCATAGATGTACTTGAGGTTGACATACATCCCATTGACATACTAAGTTCACCAATTAGGTCCGTACGATCTCTCAAAACTCGCAAGATTTGGGCCGTCAAGGTAGTTTCGCCGAATCCCAAGTCTGTCCCAGAAGCATTGCCAACCTCTTTCACAGGAGCACATAATGTTGGAGTGCATTCTATCTCCATCTCCAAAGCTGCTCGAGAGGTGAACGGTGCTAAACCTCAAAAAACGTGCCCGCAGCGGGACACACACAGGAAAAGATGTGACATGCCAGAACATAGGCGCATGAGGTCCTCTGTGCGCGGAGAGGTCTCCAATAAGGACTCCTATAGTCCTAACTCGTATTCCCCATACAATGCGCCTAAGAGCACTGGTTCAGAGAAACCCAAACCAACTTGATTCATGCGCTCTCGAGGGGTTGCGCAACCAGCCCTTTAAAAGCATGCTATGTTGTATGTCATGCACGCTGTTGATGGAAGACTATGCAGGGCTGACCCAGACGCTCATGCACTGGAAGTAGGTCGACCCTAAAAGCCTTCCCAAAGCCGTTTGGACGTCGCAGTTGCATTTGAACCAAGTCTGGGAACAAACACTGTGAGGATAGACCCATGCGTCCAGTTTGGTTGCGCGTATGTAGTAGGTATGTCTTATATCAAGTCTTCCACTAATGATCCGATTGTAGTTTCTGCGAAAGAACGGGTTTAGGTAGCAAATATTCTACTTTCACCTCCATGCGCAAGGATTGGCCGAGTATATGAGAGGGATACGAAAGTAAAGCTTCCACCATCTGATTTACGTAACGTGATTAATCATAATTGTAATATGAGAGAAGCAAGCCTCACACATGATGTGTCCCCTCGGAGACACACTTGTGCCAACATCATCATCAACTGCTGATGCACTGAGGCACCAGTCCCTCCGACCCGGCAATCAGTGTTCCAGCGATTGCAACCCGCAGCACCGACCAGATGATATCTCAGAAAATAGCCACAAAGTGGAGGAATTATCCATCGCTTCATGTTACTCAACTTGGCAGTCTCCTCCTATGAAGAAAATCTCAAAGAAGACCTCACCTAACCTAAGGGTGTCGGCTAGCACACTGCGAAGCTGTCCGAGGGGTAACAAACAAGTACCTACCGTGGAGGTGTTCCATGGCACTCACACGAGAACAAGGGCTAGGGGTAGACATACCACCCTGAATTAAGTTGCAACAAGATATGGGGGTAGAAATCCCACGGTGTTCTACGACAATACATCCTTCTAAGAGGACAGTGAATCTCTGTATACGTGTGACAACTTAGCTGGGGGTAGCCATACCTTCGAGGATGAGTCCGCAACTGAGACGAGGGGTAAAAATCCTTCTGATAATGAAAGTAACATAATACTGCCCACTCTACACGAGGACCACGAGACTTAGACATCTAAGGCAGAAAGTGAGGCATCCACCTTTTCGTCCACCTCCTCATGTAGTATCCCGCTCCGCGTTGGCACTATGTACAAGAGATATCACTTTATTGGCTCGAGCGAAAGCCTTTTCGAATATTTTTCCGATCAAAATATAAGACGATTGATCTGGATTAGTGGACAGAACTTCATTCTCTGATTCTTGTAAGCCTTAATAATGAATCTGAGTTTTATAATGCTTGTTTACTAAGTAGATATTGCTCACATGATAATGATAGAACGAGAACCTGTATACTTAACTAGAGAACTTGTAATGTTTGTTACCGAAAAAAACCTTGCCATGCTAAGTCAAGATAGAAATATTGTATTCTAAGTATACACGAACACTACTATTGAACAAACTACTGCCATGCTAAAAAGGAAGAGTAAAAGATTGCTTGAACTTGACTTTGTATCGAATGCTAAACTAGAGTAGAACTACATGCTTGTATAGATAAATAAATACTATGCCATGCCTATTAAATTGAGATATATGTATGCCTGATTTATAGAACTATTGCATAAGAGAAGATATGATACATGCCAGTACTCGATGGTTACGACTCTGGTACGTCGGTGGTTACTTGCCCTGTACATCGATGGTTATGTGCTCTGTACATCGAGTACTAGGCTAAGTAAGAAGAAGAGGTTGATGGTTATGTGCCCCGTTCATCAATATAGACTGTTAAATAGAAGAGTTAATATAGAAGCGTCTTCTTGATTATTGCTAGCTTGCATTGTATGTTATCTGATAGAAGTGCATTCATGTATCGGCTAAAAAAACTTGTGCACCAGAAAGTACCCTCTCGACCGATTCCTGGGGTACTTGTCACGCCCCAGTCCCAAAATACGTAGGACTAGGAATATGTAACACGCCAGCCGTATGTATACGAACTCCAATATATGGAAACCATATACACACGTACGCTGTACATGAATATCCAATCCACAGTGGTAATATACTGTCACAACAAGTCACACGCAAATCTATATCTCATCCACAGCACAAATAATAGATAAATAGAAATCAATAACTGAATATCAAATAAGTAGTCTCAAAGTATGATAGTCGGATGGAAACAAATCCACTGCAAATCGACTATAATAAACTACTAAAGGGAGAAGAGAATAAACTCTAATGTAAGAATAAATGTCTCGAAAAGAATAGCAACTAGAATCTCTAAACAGCTGCAATGAATCACATATAATTCGAAGGTAAGATCTCCTCAGACTGATAGCTAGCGTCAGGTCCAGGTCCATACTCCTGCGGGTACTCCTGCTCATCTATATCTGGAAAGGGACCAGGTCCTCAGAGGGACGTAACAAGATACAAAAAACACATGCCAATAAAGTACTGAAATGTAAACATCCATTGGGGTCGCCTAACCGTCTAAGTGAATGCAGTTAAGAACACCTTTCCCCATAAGTGAGCTATCTGGCTGAAAACTGAGATTTGGCATAGTTCTCTTTTGGAGATCCAGGGGCCTCAAAGGCACGTCATTTTTTGAACGGCGGAGGCCCGCCAATGTACATAATATAATATATAGTGGTCATCACCACCCGTATCTCCAGCGGAGAATCCGGGCGCACAGAAAAAGTGCAAAGGAGCTCAAATACGGTACTTGTTGTTCTTCCCACCCAATGCTCTAAGCATGTCATATCCATGACACGATAAACCTCTAATAACTGCCAGGTCTACTAGCATGCAAAGTTTCTATTAGCAGTTATCCCTATCCGTCGCACGACATATACCTACCAGTGGCCAGCCGAGTACGCAAGTCCGTGTCCTACATGTGACTCACACTCGTGTAAGAATAGTGTCATGGCCAATGAAACATAAATGCCTCATGAATATGGGATAGTCTCATAAAGTAGGTCCAATACATATACATAAATAAAAATATAGTACGACGACACCGTCGTTGCACCCAAGTTTTCTTGGATGCACAATTTATATAGTAGTTAAAATAAATGAACTAAAATAAACAGAAATAAATATGCATGCATTATATGGAATGTAAATACAGTACAATGGCAAGGTATACTTGCCTGGCAAGAAATCTGTAAAGTGTACGCGCCCAAATGTCAAGGACACGGAACCTGGAACTAAGGCCTCAGAACAAACATCTCCGGATGCTGAAATAAACATCACCAACGTTTCTGAAATGAGCAAAATAGCTAAAAAGTACTTCCCTTTCGTCCAATTTGGACACAGGGGCAAAATAGTAATTTCGAGTAAAAGTGGGGTCCACGTGTGGCCCACTTTGCACCAAAAAGCGTGCCGAGGGTAACAGTCTCTAAATCGGACAAACTATAGATTAAACAACTCTAAATGTCAATACGAACACAACGGTATATCCAAATGTGGATTCCGATAGGCCGAACACAATTTTGTCCAAAAAGTCAACTATAGGGCCTGCCAATTGGCGATCTGGTCAACCGTCTCAGAATTGCGTGAAAATTGGTTCACAGGACCAGCGCGTTACCACGAGTCCAGTGGCGCAAGTTTCATCGCAATCTGACAAGCGTGCACAAAATACGTGCGACTTCCACAAGAGTTACGACACGGGGTGTGTCCGCGGATACGGCCTGATTCCGGCGCGCACATGCGTCCGAATCAGTTTTCACGAATTGTTACATATCCGGTTACACTTCACGCACTATTCGGTATACTTGGTACACGGCGGGGCGGTCCCGTTTGGTGGGGCGCGTTCCGTTTTCCAACTTTTGGAAATTTGGAAAAAGTGGGTTCGCGGGGTTTTGTGACAAATTTAATTCTGTCCACAGCAGCTAATAATCTAGGATTATTTTATAAAAAATAAACTAGGTCAAGTGTTCTACGCATACCAAAAAGAATCATCAAATTCGGATCTCTGTGGTGGGAGATACGAACTCGGCAACATGGGTGGTCACCGCAGTTTTCTGCGATCCCAGAATTGGGTCTGCTTGCGCCAACTTGGGCGCTATTTTCGTCTATGGGTACACGTTGTTCGAGGTCTGCTATCATACAGATATGAAAGAGGGTTAAGGGGTGAGCATATCGGTGAAGACGGAACGACGTTTGGTTGAGCGAGTCGACGGAAAGCAACTCCGGAATGAAGGTACCTCGTGTGGGAATCTGCTGTGTGCGGGGTCGGGGTCGTCGGGATTGGTTTGGACGGCCTGACGGGGTTCTCTGGCTGAGGTGGCGGCTCTCTCTAGGTCTATATGAGAAGAGGAGGGTTTGGAGATTTTAGGTTTAGGGTTTAGAAAAATTATATATATATATATATATATATATATATATATATATATATATATATATATATATATATATATGAATTTGAATAGGGGGAGAGAAAAAATGGTTCGGGTCCGTGGGGTTGTAAGGGGCGCTAGATGGGAATTAAAAGGGGGGCGCTGTGTTGTGGGATGGATAGTAAGTTTTGCTAACTTGCTTTAATTGGTTTGCTTCGTTTGTTTGTAAGTTGCTTTAACAATAGTGGTTTGCTTCGTTTGTTTGTAAGTTGCTTTAACAATAGTGGTTTGTTATTAGTAATAGTATATTATTATTAGTTTATTAGTTTATTAATAACTTCTTTTCTTTTCTTTTCTTCTTCTTAAATATATATATACATATATATATATTTGTATATATATATATATATATATATATATATACTCATAAGAAAATTTATAGATTAGAATAATGCACACCGTTAGGCTAGCAAATGCTCAAGGGGTCTCCTACATGAAATAAATTTCAAAAAAATTCTGATGGTCCCATAAATCCTCTAAGTGCCCGAACACCTAAAATAAAAATTATTAAAAATCTATTTCTCCTATGTAGCAATTAATTACTATAATTAAATTATTAATTAATAAATAAAAAGGGTATATACGATTTTTAGGAAGGGGATTTTATATTCTACCCAACTTATAAAAATTTCGTCCTCGAAGTTAAAATTAAGCCACGATAGAATGCAAGGATGGTATGAGATATAAATTAACAATGTAAATTCATACCTTGGTCTGCGAATAGGTTCGGAAAATGCTTGCGCATGTCGTCATCGCGCTCCCAAGTTGATTCTCCTAGCGCGCCATGCCTCCATGCTACGCGAACCAAGGAAATAGACTGGTTCCTCAACACTTTCTCTCGATGATCAAGGATTCCCACGGGTTGCTCTTGGTATGACAAGCTCGGCCCAATGGTGATATCTGAATGGTCGAGAACATGACTGCTGTCTGTAACATATCGCCTGAGCTGCGACACATGGAATACGTCATGTACTCCCTCCAGTGAAGGTGGTAGCGCAAGTCGATATGCCACCTCTCCAACTCTCTCGAGCACGTCAAATGGTCCAATATACCTTGGACTCAACTTGCCCCGCCCTCCGAATCGGATGGTGCCTCTGGTCGGTGATATCCTCAAGAAGACATGATCGCCCTCTTTGAACTCCAAGGGACGACGATGAAGGTCTGCCCACTCCTTCTGCCTGTCTTGCGCTGCTCGCAAGTGTCCCTGAATCTTCTTGACTGTCTCTACGATGTTGACCACCAACTCTGGTCCCAGAATCTGACGTTCTCCCACGTCACTCCAACACACATGAGACCTACATTTTCTTTCATACAATACTTCAAACGGAGCCATCTGAATACTCGTTTGATAGCTATTATTGTAAGAAAACTCCACAAGATGTAGGTGGTCCTCCCATGATCCTCCGAAGTCTAACATGCAAGCCCTCAACATATCCTCCAAGGTCTGAATAGTATGCTCCGACTGCCCATCTTTCTGCGGGTGGTAAGATGTACTGAATTTCAGACGAGTTCCAAGACTCTCTTGCATGCTCCTCCAAAAGTGCGATGTAAAGCGCGAATCTCTGTCCGATACTATGTTGACTGGTATCCCGTACAATCTCACGATCTGCCTCATATATAAGTCAGCTAAAGCTTCTGTAGACTGGCCAACTCTAAAAGGTATAAAATGGGCTGACTTGGTGAGTCGTTCCACTATTACCCACACTGCATCTCTCCCACTTGGACTCTTGGGAAAACCCGTGACGAAGTCCATAGTGATGTGCTCCCACTTCCACTCTGGAATCGGAAGTGGTTGCAATAAGCCTGCTGTCCTCTGGTGCTCCGCCTTCACTTGTTGACATACCAAACATTTAGCTACAAAGCGAGCTATCTCTCTCTTCATTCTATGCCACCAAAAGTGCTGTCGTAAGTCGCGATACATCTTGGTGCCTCCAGGATGAATAGAATAAATCAAACTATGAGCCTCTGTCATCAGCTCCTGTCGAATCTCTCCATTCAGAACATAAAGACGATCACCACATCGTAAAGTCCCATCCTCATGAATGCGCAATCTTGTCTGCTCTCCGGCCTCTGTCCTTTCCTTCAGTCTCCTGAATCTGGCATCTGTAGGCAAAGCTGCCTTAATCCTCTCTACCAATGATGATTGAACTTGCAAGTTGGCTAGTGTCATATCTGCTCCGGGTAATATCACTTCAATGCCAAGCTCTTGCAAGTCCTCCAATAGTTCCCTATGTGCTGTCAAGAAGTAAGCTGCTGGCTTCCGGCTTAACGCGTCTGCTACAATGTTAGCCTTGCCTGGATGATAATGTAGCTCTATCTCGAAGTCTTTCATCAACTCGAGCCATCGACGTTGCCTCATATTTAACTCCCTCTACGTGAAGACATACTTGAGGCTCTTGTGGTCTGTATAGATCTCCACTCGTTCCCCATTTAAGTAATGTCTCCATAGCTTCAGAGCAAATACAACGGTTGCAAGTTCCAAGTCATGAGTCGGATAATTCTTCTCATGTACTCGTAACTGCCTAGATGCATATGCAATCACCTTGCCATGCTGCATCAATACGCACCCCAAGCCTTTTCTTGATGCGTCACTGTAGATCACATAACCTCCTGATCCTGACGGAATTGCCAATATTGGTGCTGTAGTCAGTCGCTTCTTCAACTCTTCAAAGGTGGCTTGACACTCGTCGGTCCATATAAATTCTTGATCCTTACAAGTCAAGCGAGTCATAGGTGCCGCTATCCTTGAGAAGTTTTCCACGAACCGTCGGTAATATCCCGCAAGTCCAAGGAAACTCCTCACCTCTGCTGCTGATTTAGGAACAAGCCATGTCTCAAATGCTGAGATCTTCTCTGGATCAACAGAAATACCATCTCCTGTAACAACATGCCCAAGAAATGAAACTCTGTCCAAGAAGAACTCACATTTGCTGAGTTTAGCATATAACTGCTCTCTCCTCAAAGTCTCTAGAATAATCTGCAGATGCTCCTCGTGCTCCTCGTGGCTCTTCGAATAGACAAGTATATCATCTATGAAGACGACCACGAACTGGTCCAAGTACTGGTGGAAGACTCGATTCATCAAGTCCATGAAGATCACTGGATCATTGGTCAATCCAAATGGCATGACCAAAAACTCGTAGTGTCCATATCTTGTTCTGAATACGGTCTTCGAAATGTCCTGCTTCCGTACCTTCACTTGGTGATATCCCGATCTCAAATCTATCTTCGAGAATACCTTAGCTCCACTGAGTTGATCAAATAAGTCATCAATGCGTGGCAATGGATATTTGTTCTTCACGGTCACTGCATTCAAAGCTCTGTAGTCAATGCACATACTCACTGACCCATCCTTCTTGGGTACAAACAACACTGGTGCTCCCTAGGGTGATGCACTCGGTCGGATGAAACCTTTCTCCTCTAGCTCTTTTAACTGTGCCTTTAGCTCGTCCATCTCCTTCTTCGCCAGTCTGTAAACATGCGATGCTATAGGTGCTGCTCCGGGTGCTAGTTCAATCCAAAACTCTACGTCTCTGTCTGGGGGTAGTCCTGGCAAATCCTCTGGAAAGACGTTTAGAAATTCTGAAATAATAGGATGATAGACAGCATCGTCCATTGCGAGCTGCATACCATCAAGAATTTCTGTGGATCCTCGGGCAAACTCAAGTTCAGACTGGCCTGGTACCTTAAAAAGAATGCTTCCTCCAAAGCAATCGAAGAAAGCGTGGTACTTGCTCAGCCAGTCCATTCCAAGCACAATATCAAAAGATGGCATGGGAAGGACTAAGAGTTGGGCGTTTATCTCTCTGTCACGTATCACTATAGGACCCGATCTACAAACTCGGCTAACTGGTACAACTCCTCCTTCGGTTAGAATTCTAATACAACTAGATAAAGGTGTAGAAGCAATGTTGTGTTTGGCAATAAAACTAGATGATATGAATGAGTGGGTGGCTCCCGTATCAAATAATGTCACAGCAGAAAAAGTAAAAGCAAGGGTAATACCTGCTATGACATCCACCTCATGATCCATGTCATCTACCTCCAATGCAAAAGCTCGCCAGTTCTTCTACGGTTGTCCATGTCCGGCCCTCATATACTGCTCCTCCTGGGTAGGTAGCGGTGTTCCTCTCTGAAATCCTCCTGCTGCTGGGGGTCGAGGTGCTCCCGGTCCAGTCACCTGCTGGGCTGGCTTCGGTGCTGGAAGCGCTAGTCTCTGAACTGGTGGTGGGAGTGTCGATGTCTGCATTGGGCAGTCTCTCGCCATGTGCTGCCCGGAGCCACATCTCATACACTAACCTAAGCGAGTCCGACAATCTCTCGATATATGTCCGCGTTTCCCACAATAATTGCAGTAGGGCTTCTCCGGATTCTGGTATGGTCCGGCTCTGTGTTGCTGATGCTGTTGTGCCAAGGGACGTCTGATAGGTCCTCCATGTTGTATCCTGGCTAGTCCCTGCTGTGTCCTTGCCGATCCTTGTTGTGTCCTCAGCTGACCTCATTTTCCTCTGCTAATAGTTTCTTGCAATCTGGCCTCTGTCAGTAGTTCAGCATAAGAGACTCGGGACTGCGAGCTTGTATAATGTTGTAGCTCCTGGGTCAGTCCTCGATGAAACCTCTTAGCCTTAGCCAAGTCATTTGGTATCAAAGCAGCACCATATTTTCTGAGTCAACTAAACTCAGCATCATACTCGTCCACTGTTCGGTTCCCCTGCTCCAAGTGAAGAAACTGATCGTACAATGTATCTCTGACGGTGTTCGAAAAGTACTTTCTCTCAAAGCACTCCAAGAACTGCTCCCAAGTATGGTAAGTACCCAACTGGCGCTCCATGGATTCCCACCAGTGATGAGCATTACCATCTAGAAGCGTCCGTACACCCGTCATCCATAGGTCCATAGGTAACTGCGATGCCTCCAGTAGCTTCTGCGTGTGAGTGATCCAATTGGTAGTCTCCTCCGGGCTCTCAGTGCCCTTGTACTGCCTCGGACCCATCTGAATAAAATCCTTTACTGATCCAACCCTAGCTCGAGGTAATGGAGCTAGTGCTTGGGCTGGTACGGTAGCCTGTGCAGCCATCCTCTCTAGTGCTGCCAAAAATTCTTGCCTCTACTCGGCTGCCTGCTGCCTCTGTTCCTGTATCATCATCTGAAAGAATTAGAACATCTGTGCTTGGCCGTCTTGCGGTACTGGGAAAGCTGGAAGGTTCCCAATAGGTGCAGCGGGAAGATCATATGGAACTGGAGTGTGAGTCTGTCCATCTGTCCCCGGAAGCCTAGGAATCGTTGGGGTCCCTCCTTGAGTCTGACCATTGACTCCAGAAGTTGTGTCGCCATCGGCGGCAGTACATCCATTTTGCAAATCCATCTCTCTGCAGGTGATGTACGAAACGATTAGAAAAAGTACAGGAATCAAACAGGATGCAAGTATTAAAAAGGAAGGATGAGTTTCATTCAAGTGTGGATGAGATCCTTATACTCTATTCCTATACGCAGGCTTGTTCGGTACAGTTACATAACCGAGACAATATATTCTTGACCTGCATGGGCCACCACTAAAAATATGTCACGCCCCAGTCCCAAAATACGTAGGACTAGGAATACGTAACACGCCAGCCGTATGTATACGAACTCCAATATATGGAAACCATATACACACGTACGCTGTACATGAATATCCAATCCACAGTGGTAATATACTGTCACAAAAAGTCACACGCAAATCTATATCTCATACACAGCACAAATAATAGATAAATAGAAATCAATAACTGAATATCAAATAAGTAGTCTCAAAGTATGATAGTCGGATGGAAACAAATCCACTGCAAATAGACTATAATAAACTACTAAAGGGAGAAGAGAATAAACTCTAATATAATAATAAATGTCTCGAAAAGAATAACAACTAGAATCTCTAAACAGCTGCAATGAATCACATATAATCCAAAGGTAAGATCTCCTTAGACTGATAGCTAGCGTCAGGTCCAGGTCCATACTCCTGCGGGTACTCCTGCTCATCTATAACTGGAAAGGGACTAGGTCCTCAGAGGGACGTAACAAGATACAAAAAATATATGCCAATAAAGTACTGAAATGTAAACATCCATTGGGGTCGCCTAACCGTCTAAGTGAATGCAGTTAAGAACACCTTTTCCCACAAGTGAGCTATCTGGCTGAAAATTGGGATTTTGCATAGTTCTCTTTTGGAGATCCAGGGGCCTCAAAGGGACGTCATCTTTTGAACGGCGGAGGCCCGCCAATGTACGTAATATAATATATAGTGGTCATCACCACCCGTATCTCCAGCGGAGAATCCGGGCGCACAGAAAAAGTGCAAAGGAGCTCAAATGCGGTACTTGTTGTTCTTCCCACCCAATGCTCTAAGCATGTCATGTCCATGACACGATAAACCTCTAATAACTGCCAGGTCTACTAGCATGCAAAGTTTCTATTGGCAGTTATCCCTATCCGTCGTACGACCTATACGTACCAGTGGCCAGCCGAGTACGCAAGTTCGTGTCCAACATGTGACTCACACTCGTGTAAGAATAGTGTCATGGACAATGAAACATAAATTTTTCATGAATATGGGGTAGTCTCATAAAGTAGGTCCAATGCATATACATAAATAAAAATATAGTACGACGACACCGTCGTTGCACCCAAGTTTCCTTGGATGCGCAATTTATATAACAGTTAAAATAAGTAAACTAAAATAAACCAAAATAAACATGCATGCATTATATGGAATGTAAATACAGTACAATGGCAATGTATACTTGCCTGGCAAGAAATCTGTAAAGTATACGCGCCCAAATGTCAAGGACACGGAACCTGGAACTAAGACCTCTGAACAAACGTCTCCGGATGCTGAAATAAATATCACCAACATTTTCGGAATGAGCAAAATAGCTAAAAAATACTTCCCTTTCGTTCAATTTGGACACAGGGACAAAACGGTAATTTCGGGTAAAAGTGGGGTCCACGTGTGGCCCACTTTGCACCGAAAAACGTGCCGAGGATAACAGTCTCTAAATGGGACAAACTATAGGTCAAACAACTCTAAATGTCAATACGAACCCAACGGTATGTCCAAATGTGGATTCCGATGGGCCGAACACAATTTTGTCTAAAAAGTAAACTATAGGGCCCGCCAATTGGCGATCTGGCCAACCGTCTCAGAATTGCGTGAAAATTGGGTCACGGGACCAGCGCGTTACCACGAGTCCAGTGACGCAAGTTTTGTCGCAATCTGACAAGCGTGCACAAAATACGCGCGACTTCCACAAAAGTTACGACACAGGGTGTGTCCGCGGATACGGCCTGATTTCGGCGCGCACATACGTCCGAATCAGTTTTCACGAATTGTTACGTGTCCGATTAAGCTGCGCGCACCATTCGGTACACTTAGTACACGGCAGAACGGTACCGTTTGGCGGGGCGCGCTCCGTTTTCCAACTTTTGGAAATCTGAAAAAAGTGGGTTCGCGGGATTTTGTGACGAATTTAATTCTGTCCACAGCAGCTAATAATCTAGGGTTATTTAACAAAAAATAAACTAGGTCAAGTGGTCTACGCATACCAAAAAGAATCATCAAATTCGGATCTCTGTGGTGGGAGATACGAACTCGGCAACATGGGTGGTCACCGCAGTTTTCTGCGATCCCAGAATTGGGTCTGCTTGCGCCAACTTGGGCGCTGTTTTCGCCTATGGGTACATGTTGTTCGAGATCTGCTATCATACAGATATGGAATAGGGTTAATGGATGAGCATACCGGTGAAGACGGAACGGCGTTTGGTTGAGCGAGTCGACGGAAAGCAACTCCGGAACGAAGGTACCTCGTGTGGGAATCTGCTGTGCGTGGGGTCGGGGTCGTCGGGATTGGTTTGGACAGCCTGGCGGAGTTCTCTGGCTGCGGTGGCGGCTCTCTCTAGGTCTAGATGAGAAGAGGAGGGTCTGAAGATTTTAGGTTTAGGGTTTAGAAAAATAATATATATATATATATATATATATATATATATATATATATATATATATATATATATATGAATTTGAATAGGGGGAGAGAAATAATGGTTCGGGTCCGTGGGGTTGCAAGGGGCGCTGGATGGGAATTAAAAGGGGGGCGCTGTGCTGTGGGATGGATAGTAAGTTTTGCTAACTTGCTTTAATTGTTTTGCTTCGTTTGTTTGTAAGTTGCTTTAAGAATAGTGGTTTGTTATTAGTAATAGTATATTATTATTAGTTTATTAGTTTATTAATAACTTCTTTTCTTTTCTTTTCTTCTTCTTAAATATATATATATATATATATATATATATATATATATATATATATATATAAAAGAAAATTTATAGATTAGAATAATGTACACCGTTAGGCTAGCAACTGCTCAAGGGGTCTCCTACATGAAATAAATTCCGAAAAATTTCTGATGGTCCCATAAATCCTCTAAGTGCCCGAACACCTAAAATAAAAATTATTAAAAATCTATTTCTCCTATTTAGCCATTAATTACTATAATTAAATTATTAATTAATAAATAAAAAGGGTATATATAATTTTTAGGAAGGGGGTTTTACAGTACTAGGAATCGTTCGGCCTAGGAGAGGACATGACACCCTGAGGCTTGAAGACCTTATGATTAAGGAAGAGTGTCAGTCTATTAGTGATATGGGCTTGAACATCCCAACTGTTAATCATGGGTTGCCATGGGCCATCATACAGTTAGGGCACATGCTAGGTTAGCCTTCTTGAATACCTAACCATTTGATGCAGAGACAAACAGGCCTGAGTACCCATATATCTATGTAAATTGTTTAACTTGTATTTTTGTTGCAGGGATAACCGTTCGACGAGGGGTAAGAATCACTCTTAGACTTGCACGTTTAACTTGAATATCATGTTGCCCTCTTATAAAGATGAATAGTCCACTAGAGATAGCTTATGTTCATAAAAGTTAATGAATATGGATCACGATACATGATGCGCACTACACGATAGAATACTGTCTCTCCTGTGTGCTTGAATATATTGATTATGCAAACTGTTTTCAAAGATATATGTTTGAAAGAAGTAAACTTACTCTTACATGTACTGCATGAAAAGAACCTAGGTAAAGGTAGAAAGATCACTAGTAATGTAATATTTTACCACATGATTACTTAGTTTTGGTTTTAGAAAGTGTTGCTTCTATTCGTTGTTTTTATACTCACCAGTGCTTTTTCAAAGTGCTGACCCCCCCCCCCCCCACAAGTTCTGTTTGTAGGTGCTGGATCGTCCGAAGAAGCGATAACATATCCTCATCATCAGGAGCCAAAAATCTGGAGTCGATGCCTTGAGACATATCGAGATATTTTGAGATACTTTTGTATAAAGGGATATAATGTATAGAACGATGTCATTATTATCGAGAGAGATAGAGAGAAATAGCTTGAGAGAATTATAATATTGGCCAAGCGCCACTTCTAACACTTCTTAGTTATCAATAAATAGCTTATTTTCTTATGTCATTATATTCTTTACTTTTCTGATATATTGTACCGCTGCTTCTTACTTGAATAGCCTACTTATCCTTGTCCAAAGCCTTGGCCTTGTGCAAGTACAACTTAGGCTTACACGGCATCACGCCCAAGCAAAGACGATCGGTTCCGCAAGGCGCTAAGCGAGGACAATCAGCCCCCTACAAAATCGGGGTATGACATAATGGTATCAGAGCAATTCGATCCTTTGGCCATTCCATTGCTTTTCTTCAACTTAAGATGTTTCCTTGCCACTTGTTATCGTTGCCGCAATGAGCGTTCCATATAATAAATTCGTAAATATTCTCAAAGATGTCAGCAAAAGTTTTCTAGATTATTTTATTGCTTGAGAGATATAATTTATGATTTATGATTGCTAGAATTTTTTGATTAAGGATGGCGAGGTATGAGGACTATTGCTGCTCTAGATATCGAAAGTTTCTCCTTGAGTTTTGAGGACGAAACTTTTTTCGGTGGGTAAGTATGTAGTGCCCCGCTCCGCGTTGACAATATGTACAAGAGATATCGCTTTGTTGGCTCGAGCGGAAGCCTTCTCGAAGATTTCTTCGATCAAAATACAAGACGATTGATCAGGGTGAGTGGATAGAACTTCATTCTCTGATTCATGTATGCCTTAATAATGAATCTAAGTTTTATAATGCTTGTTTGCTAAGTATATATTGTTCACATGAGAATGATAGAACGAGAATATTTATGCTTAACTAAAGAACTTGTAATGCTTGTCATTGAAAAGAACCTTGCCATGCTAAGTCAAGATAGAAATATTGTATTATAAGTATATAAGAACACTACTATTGAATGAACCACTGCCATACTAAAAAAGAAGAGTAAAAAATTTCTTGAACTTGTCTTTTTATTGTATGCTAAACTATAGTTGAACTAAATGCTTCTATAGGTAAATAAAGACTATGACATGCCTATTAAATAGAGATATCTATATGCCTGATTTATAGAACTGTTGTATAAGAGAAGAGATGATACAGGCCAGTACTCGATGGCTATGACTCCGGTACATCGATGGTTATGTGTCCCATACATCGATGGTTATGTGCCCCGTACATCAAGTACTGGGCTAAGTAAGAAGAAGAGGATTGATGGTTACGTGACCCGTATATCAATATAGACTGTTAAGTAAAAGAGTTAATATAGAAGTGTCTGCTTGATTATTGACTGCTTGCATTGTATGTTATCTAATAGAAATGCATTCATGCATCGGTCTGGACAAACTTGTGGACAAGGACGTACTCTCTCGATTAGTTCCTAGGGCACTGGGAATCATTCGGCCTAGGAGAGGATATGACACCCTGAGGCTTGAAGACCTCCTGATTAAGGAAGGGTGTCAGTCTATTAGTGAAATGGGCTTGAACATCCCAACTGCTAATCATGGATTTTCATGGGCCATCATATAGTTAGGGCGCATGCTAGGTTAGCCTTCTTACATACCTAACAGTTTGATGCAGAGACAAACAGCCCTGATTACCCATATATCTATGTAAATTATTTAACTTGTATGTCTGTTGCAGGGATAACCGTTCGACGAGGGGTAAGAATCACTACTTAAGTGATACATTGATTTAGCTTACCATCTTGTACTACTCTTAGACTTGTACGTTTAACTTGAATATGTTGTTGCCCTCATATAAAGATGAATAGTCCACTAGAGATAGCTTATGTTCCTAAGAGTTAATGAATATGGCTCACGATATATGATGCACACTGCACGATAGAACAATGTCCCTCATGTATGCTTGAATATATTTATTATGCAAACTATTTTCAAAGATATATTTTCAAAAGAAGTAAACTGACTATGATCATGTACTGCATAAAATGAACCTAGGTAAGGTAGAAAGATCACTAGTAATGTAATATTTTACCACATGATTACTTAGTATTGATTTTAGAGAGTGTTGCTATTGTTCGTTGCTTTTATACTCACCAGAGATTTCCCCAAAGTGCTGACCCCCCCTCCCAGTTATATTCGTAGGTGCTGGATCATCCGAAGAAGAGAGAGAATATTCTCATCCTCTGGAGCCAAAAATCTGGAGTCGATGCCTTGAGACGTATCGAGATATTTTGAGATATTTTTGTATAAAGAGATATAATGTATGGATCGATATCATTATTATTATTATTATTATTATTATTATTATTATTATTATTATATATATATATATATATATATATATATATATATATATATATATATATAGAGAGAGAGAGAGAGAGCATGAGCGAAGTGTAATCTCGGCCAAGCGCCGCTTGTAACACTTCTTGAATATCAATAAAGAGATTATTTTCTTATGCCATTGTGTTATTTACTTTTCGACTATGTTGTGCCGCTGCTTCTTACTTGAATAGCCTACTTGTCTTTGTCCAAAGACTTGGCCTTATGCAAGCGCAACTTAGGCTTACACGATATCACGCCCAAGCGAGGAAGATCAGTTCCGTAAGGCACTAAGCGAGGATGATCGACCCCCTATGGAATCAGGGCATGATACATCTTAATTAATGCTAGTATACATGACACGAAACAAGCATGGCACAAAATCCAGTAACCAACAATGCCTTAAGGCACTCGAAGCCATGATGCAGGCTCTGAGAACTTCAATGTTGACTCTGACTCACACAGTTCTGTAACTCAGAGAAAACTTGGTCCCAATACAACTACAGGCCCCAGGATGAACAAACCCAGATCAAGGGACCAACTAGTAATCCGCCACGCCTGAACTGGCTCCTCATATCATGAGCAGCCAGACTGCACCTCGATCTTCTATCGCCCTTTTGCCAAATAATATCCATGAGACTCTTATGGACTTATTGCCCACGTTGATGCTCCTGAGTGGGATAATATGGTATATCCTATACTACTGATTGGGATAATGTGGTATACCCTCCCAAGTACAAGCTATCTTGGACTACTTTTGACGGAGAGACGTCTCCCCGTCAATACATGAGATACTTTCAGTCCACAATAGGCCACCTACCTCAGGATGACATCTTAATCACCAACTTGTTCATAGGATCACTATCCGGGGTCTCATTTGAGCGGTTCTGTAGTCTCCAAAATAAATGTATCTCATCCTTCAAGGACCTGAAGTCCCTTTTCCTCATCCGGTTCTATGAAGGAGGGATGGATATGACTATTTTCTCTCTCAAGGATATCATCCAAGAGGAAATGAAACTTCACATCGAACTTTTTTGACAGGCGGCACTGAAATTGTCTCTTAGCATCCCCGAATCTTCACCGATGGACACGTGTTGAAAGAACCTGCTACCAGCCTTGAGGCTATGGGAGGCATCTGGCCCATTTAGTGATTGGAAGACATTTATCATAAGCTTCACTGCTGCGTTGCGAAAAAGAGCACGAAAGATGCCCGCTTATTAGGATTCCAAGCTCCCAACATTGAAGAAAAGGAAAAGCATCCTTTCACCGCTAACAACAGCCGTGACAATAAAGGAAAACATGTCCTGACAGTTAACTTGTCCAAAAGTCCGACCTCACCAGTTACCAAGCCAACGGAGCCGCCAAGAGTACATAAAATTTATTCCTTTGATGACGATGATGTCATGGAACTCTTCAAAGTATTGATGAAGGGCAACAAACTCAAGAAACCTGACTTCAAACACTCCGATAAAGCAGGCAAGGTTGATAATCCTAAGTATTGCCACTACCATCGATATGTCCATCATGCCACGCATGACTGTTATATACTAAAAAGGCAAATACAATGTTTAATCGACTCCAAAGCCCTTACTTTGGACTAGGAAGACAAGACATTCCCTACAAAAATGATGTCCCTCCAGTTCGGCACATTTTCGATAACAGAGGCCCAAGATGGTGTCGTCCCATACCTAGGACAACCATGGAGGTCGCTAACCTCCCTCCAGCCTAAGCAGACGGGTTGGTTCTCCTCACTACTCCAAGAGGCAAAGTCATTTGGGTTCATCCAGACCTCGTCCCGGACATTACACAGCCAACAACACCTCCTGCTTCCAAGTCCAAGAGAAAGAAGACAAAGTCCTGTCGTACTGTCTCTCCGTCCATCACATTCTCTCAGCAGGACATGCTATTAAAGAATAATAGGCATGATCGTCCCATATATTACACAGGGTACATCGGAGACATTAAGGTGGATCAGAGACATTAAGGTGGATCAGATGCACATCGACCCTGGCTCATCTCTCAGCATTATCCCATGAAATATGTTACATAATTTGGGTATTTCAATGCATCGGCTGACAGCCACCAATACCACTATCAGCGGCTTCAACGTCAGAAGAAGCTACCCGCTAGGCAAAATTTGTCTTAAGTGCCAAATCAGCGATCTCCAAACCGAGGTGACTTGCGATGTCATCGACATGGACATATCTTACAATGTCCTACTAGGGTGTCCATGGTTACATGAGTATATAATTTCCCATCTACTCTCTACCAGTATTTAAAATACGTCAGCGAAGACGGCATCGTCAAGACAGAATTTGTTGACGTGGATCCTTTCAAAGGGGTCGAGGCATAGTAATCCGAATTGATCTTGTATAAGAAAATTCAATAATACGAAGGAGGCAACGACATCGATGATGAAGCAGACACCATTACAGCTTCAAGCGAGCCTCTAAGGGTCCATCTCAAAGGATGACTAACCCATACAACTACTCTTCTTGAGGTCAAGCTTCAAAAAAATGTACCTGAATCCTCGGGGGTCAGACCTCAGGGAAATATATGCTTTCTAGACAGAAATCCTCTTACCATGAAAGCCCCGGGGTAGCTGATAGTCAAGCTCCGCAGGAAAACTCCAGCACTGTCAACGTCACTGACAACCACCGAAGAAAATGAACTGGAGGAGTACGTCGTGGCATCTACCGACGTACCATCATATGATGATGTAATCCCTTTAGAGGATATACCATAATTCCTCAAAAAAGATCGGCTGAAAGGGATGCTTGGGGGAGGACTAGAAGTGGACTCTCTTTGAATTGCTCCGTGGTCGCGCATTGGGGTGCCGCGTATTCTTTGGAGTATGGTCTAGGGTTACACCTCCATACTCAAGTGGCTACAGCACACGCAGTAAACCAGATCCACCTTAACCAAGAATTTTGTTTCGTCGTTCTGGCAAGGAAGAAAGGGGCAAGCCCATCATTTTTGAGAAAATTGAAGGCCATCGGGACTTCATCTCTGAAGATCCAGAACCAGAAAGTGATAGAATACAACTTCACCGCTATAGCATACAGACTAAGCATATTCCTCAGAAGATGGGATACGATCTGAAGAGCAACCAAGGCCTAAATTATGACATGGGACGTCGCTTTCCACTGTATCACTTCGGCCCTAAAGGCAAGCCCGAGATGTATTACTAACGATCTGGTCATAGTTTAGGATATGTCACACCTCCTACAACTCCAAAAGACTCGCGGAAGGAAGATAAAACACAATCTCACTCTTCATAATCTTCTGCTTGGTACTCCGACGTTAGTATCAGAGATGTGCTTAAAAAGTGTTGTCCATCAAAATGGTATCAGCAGATCCAAATGAGGACGACTAGTACCCTATCGAACTGTTTGAAGTAGAATTGTGGGATCAAAAGCTGGAATCGCTGTGGGAATTATGGTTTGAGCAGCGGGAACCTCCTACTGAAAATGAGGTTCTGCAAGTTGATTTGGGTGATGACGTTGCTCCTAAACCCATCTTCATTAGCAAAAATCTCTCGATAGAATAGCGTAAATCCCTTGCCCAGCTGGTAAGGGAATACATCAATGTCTTCACATGGAACTACGAAGATATGTCATATTTGGATCCGTAAATCATGATGCACAAACTCAATATTCTGCCAAATTCTAAGCTTGTAAAGTAGAAGCAACGGCGATTCCGTCAAGACATTATGAACGCCATTTTTGCAGAGGTGAATAAACTAATAGTAAGTGACTTTATCTACTAAGAATAACACCCAGATTGGGTAGCTAACATCATCCCCGTCATAAAAAAGAACGACAAAATCCGAATCAGTATCGACTTTCGTGATTTGAATGCGGCTTGCCGAAAGGACGAATACCTTCTCCCAATCACAGATGTGATGATCGATAACACTTATGAATTCAAGTGTATGTCCTTCATGGACAGGTTCTCAGGCTACAACCATATCAAGATTTTTTCTAGACGATGAGAAACATATATTATTCTGGACGCTAGTAGAAGTGTACTATTACACCATAATGCCTTTCGGTCTAAAGAATGCAGGTGCAATATACTAATGAGCTATGAACACTATCTTTTGCGACCATCTGTGCAAGATAGTAAAATATTAAGTTAATGACATCGCTATCAAGATCCATTTTCAAGACGATCATCTCCATGACCTGAAGATGGTATTCAATTTAATGCGAGCACACCAGCTCAAGATGAACCCCACCAAGTCATTCTTGGGAGTCTCCAGCGACAAGTTTCTTTGCTTTATCATAACTTTAAAGGGTATTCATATTATCCCGGAGAAGACTAAGGCTATCCTAGATATTCATCCGTCGAAGAACCTGCAAGAACTGCGTAGTCTACAGGGAAGACTGGAATACATTAGAAGATTCATAGCTGATTTTTTTGGACGGTGCCGACCCTTTACTCAGCTCATGAAGAAAGGGGTCTCTTTCCCGTTAGACGAAAGAATGCCAACAAGCGTTCGATGATATTAAAAGTATCTCATGAACCCCCCAGTTTTGGTAGCCCATATTTTCCATTGAAAGTGAGGGATTAACTGTGGACTCCATTATGATAATCTTTATTTTGTCACCACCTCTGGGAAGTTTTCCTTAGGAGCTAACCCCGAAGGGGCTTAGCGACTCGGACTCGGACTCGGACTCAGGCTCAAGGGCGCAAAGTGTCATTTTTTTGGCACACTTTGCACTTTGCACTTAGCACGTCAGCATTTGTCACTACCATATTTCTAGAATTGGAGTATTTTTGTCATTTTGTATTATTATAAATATTGTGTCTATATTTAATTTATATATAATGTGCATGTTATATATTGTGACTAATATTATTATTGGTAGTGATTAGGCTATTTGATTAAACATGACACTAGTTGACCCAACTAGACTTGACTTGACTTGACCCATTGGTTCAATTAATTAGAGTAGTCATGATTAGACTAGTTAATTAGTCATTTTCTTAGTTAAATAAATAGAATATTTTTACTAGTTGTAGGGATGCCTTCTTTAATAAAATAGATTATATTCATGACATGGAGATGGGATTTTAAGTCTTATTATTTATTCCTAAACCTAACCCTAATCCTATTAGGAGGCTATATAATCCCTCTTAGTTCATAATAGCCTCCATTCCTTTCTAATTAGTTCATCCCCAATTATCTCCCCAAGTTGAGAAAAAATCCCAATCCCATTCATTTACAAATCATCATCATCCCATTTCAACCACATGGAGGCATAGGAGCTTAGAATAGCAAGAAGAAAGTATTGGAAGGAAGCTAGCTAGAAGGAGGTGTCTATTCATTTTATTGTGTCCTTGTGGTGTGATACATTGAGAATCCATCTTCCAATAGGTAAAATTCTAATTTTCCTAGTTATTTTCATTCTAAATAGTGTAATAGACCTATATGGACCTTTACATGGCTAAAGACTACCCATAAGAGAAGAACTAGATTCTTTGGAGGCCTATTGTGAAAGTTACACTGAGTTTTGTGTCAATTTGGAAAAAACTCCGAATTTGGGACACCAAGTGTTTGATTTTATGTCTATGTTGCATTAGATTAGCTATTTCTAATAGTGTTCATAGTCTATTTAGTATATGGGATATGTTATAGTTATTATTTTGGGGTGTTAGATATGTGTATCATGAGTATCAAGTGTAGTATGCAATGTGTATGATATATGGCCTATGTTGCATTAGTGGGTTAGTGATGTATGTGTGAAGTGCATATATTAGATGGTTGTTAGTTATTTTAGTGTGTGCTATACTTTGTATGTTATATAGAAGTGGTTCAAGAGGAGTGGTATAGCAGTTAGAGGGGGCTTGGAAGTAACAGTTGTGCACAGATGAATAAAGGGGATACTTTGAAGTCTGCAGTGGGCTCGGGTAGCAGCTATAATAGGCAGTAGGTAAAGGAAAGGCATGTGTTGTTTAGACTCAGGTTTCAGTTGGTTCAGATATGCAGACAGTAAGGGTGGTGTCTGTTGGTTATGAGGGCAATTCGTGTAAGTATTAGATAGATGTATGTGTGTGTGAGTGTCTAATACAAGTGTGGGTTCAGTGTGTGCAGTGCAGTGCTACAAGGAGAGAAGTTGGCATCAGAGGCAAGGGTTCAAGACAGTAAAGGGTGAACTTGGTTGCAGCACCAGGTTGAGGGGAACGAGTGATACAGGTAGCTTAAGGTCTGCAGGCCAATGTGGCACTGCATTGGGCAATGGTTCCAGGTTGCAAAATTTAAAGGTGGGGTAAGGACATTATATGGTGTGGGTCTGATACTTAATGTATCAAAGGATGAGGGTTTCATGTTTAGAACGAGCATGTGCAGGGCAGTAGTATCAACGTAATAGGGGTTCAGGTTGGTGTGAGAGGATGTGTTTCAGTTACAGTTTTGTAAAAGGGGATACTTGGACTGATATTGCATTTAGCAGTAAGATTGTGACGATCACCAGTATCATATGGTAGGGAATATTGATAGTATATAGCAGCAGTGGTTAGAAGGGGATTATATTAATAGTATCTAGTATAATGGACGAACTGATCAGGTTAGTAACTAGTATTAATGTGAGTATAATATAATGGAAGAACAAGTTTTAACTTGGTAATAATAAATATGAGTTATATTAATAGTACCTAGTATAATAAATATTAGCTAGTAATATTAGTTAATATAGTCTGATATTAGTTAGTATAAGACTAGTGGTGACCAGTATAACTTGGTATTAGTTAGTATAGTCTACCATTTGCAAGGTACTGACCTAGAATACCTATAATTGACTAGTTTGATCAAGTTTGACTAGTTTGACTTAGAGTTGACCTAGTTTGACTATTTTGGCCGTTTGACCTTGAGGTGGCCTAAGACCTAGAAATTAACTAGTTCAACTTCTTTATCATTCTAAACCACTGATTTGACTTGATATTCCATATTTAGGTCTTTGAGGCATCAATACGGATATTGTTTGATATTTCACCTCAGATTCCAGACGAGTACATTCTCTGATAGTTTCTATTATTTGATCATTATTATATTCCAAGTATTTAGAAATATTACATCTGATTTTTGACACTATGGTACACGGACTGGTATATATAGCTTGGATCTTCAGTCATGAGATGTTACAATGGTTATCATATTGACATCGTACATAACATTGATATTAGATATTGTCACGTCCCACTCCCAGAATACTGGATAAATACGGGGACTGACGTGGCCAACCGTACCTTGCAGAAAACCGAAGTAAGCCACAATGTGTTAAAATTGTCTAGAAGACAAATTGGTGAACTCTAGCACACTATGACGTCAATCATAAGGCCGATAATTCCTATAATCTCAATCTAACAACACAAGTACAAGAGTATATCATAGATGAAATAAGAGGCATCCCAAATTATATGTCATATATGATCATGAAGCTAGTGAATACAAAATACTGCACTAGCAGAGTTTAAATAATACATAATCAAATATACCAGCCATGGTCTAATATATACATCATGTTGACCGTAGTCTCAAAATATAAGAAGCTAACTCTGCCCCTTGCTAAACACCATAGAATAAAGTAATCAAGATGAGAGGTGGAAGGAAGGAAACTCACTCGCGAGCTTCGGCCGCAATCCTACGAGTGCGAAGCATCTTGCTGGAAGCGTGGTGGATCCTGGTTCTCTTCGTGGTAACATGTCCATGCAAAGCCATTGGGGTCAGAACCCCAAGCAACAAGTACCATAAGGGAGCTCGAGGTGATAGGCCAAACACATCACAATATAAACAAAAGAGACATATAAGAAACAAATGCAAATCAAGACTTGTACGGTACCAACATACTTGTCTCAAGAATAATACTGGAAGAACTGATAATAAGTGTAGAAATAAAAGTAAGGCGACGAGCGGCAAGAGAGCATAGGAACTACTCTGGATCGGGACCATAACCCTTAACCAAACAAGGACCGGGATTGTAGACCTTCACTCGAGCAAAACTTAGCACCCTAACAACGCGCCGGAAGAAAACGAAACTAGAAGAGCAAGCTATACGAGTAACAAATATCTAATTCACGGCCAAACATGTATACGACTTGCTATAGTTAACTAACTAGGGTTACCACTAGCCCTAATTACTAGAAATGCATTGCAAAGAATATTGCTACCACCGACACTACAGTCAACCCAGATGGCCAAGGGTACGCTTGTCTAGTTAAATTTAAATGTACAGTCAACCATACAACAACATAACATGTTACTTATCACAGATAGAAATTTAACTCAAAAGCATAAACTTGAACTTGTAATCATAAACTTGCTTTACAACATAAACTTGTATATAAATTTGTCTTGTAAGTGTCGTAGCACACATAAACTTGGTCAGCCATTGAGCCCTCACCTCGTAGGGTTGTCCATGACGCATGGGGCCCTTGGGGATCGGGGTAGCCGATAGTGCAATATTCTTCCCTCCAAGAATGCTCTAGGTAAATCTTATCTTGTTTAATCATTACTAAATTATTTCAAGTTCTCGAGTCGTGGACACTTGAGAACTCCCTAAGATGACGAATTGCGAGTACGAGATTTTCATGAGTTATCATATTCATGACACGCGATACATTGGACAATGCTCACACTTGATAGCCCGATGCCAAATGCAATGGATTTTTATACACAAATATTTTCACAGTGTCGTGAGGATTATGAACTTGTACATAAACTGGTCTTGTGAACTCATATGCAAAACTTGTTTGGTATTATAAACTTATATCGACATAAGGAGGCGCACAACAATAATCACTAAAAGAAATTACAGAGAGAACATAACAACAAGGAACACAAAAATGCACACAAGAATTTCTGGCCGCATACTCCCCTGGCCGCATGCACTCTCTGGCCACATGCACCTACTGGCCGCATGGACTCTCTTGTCGCATGAACCCACTGGCCACATGGACTCACTAGCCGCATGCACCCACTGGCCACATGGACTCACTTTTGAACTTAGTGAATTTTTTATTCGTTCAGCGAGTGAAAGCACAAGGTGTTTAAGGACACTTGTGGAAATAGGCAGTCATGCGTCCAACAAGATGGATGCATGCTATCAGCATGCGACAAGAGTTTATGCCACATAACCCTATCGGGACGTATGGCACTCACGGCCGCATGGTTCGCTGGCTGCATGAAGACTTCGTCTTCTCCAACAACAAGTTCAACCATGGTCAAAACTCCAAAAAATTAAAAAATTTATTTTCTGCATAAAAACTTTATTTTTACTCCAAATCAAGTGAATCAAAAGCCAAAATGATTGAAATAAAATGCTCTAACATAAGGGACCAGTAGTTTTTAAAAACACTAAGTTTTAATAGATCAAAACTAAGAAAAATTCATAGAACATATAAAAATCCTAAACTTGAAACTCATATCTACAAAAATCTATACATCAAAATCCAAAACTCTAAGAACTAAACATGATCAGCAACTCAAGGAGAACATATTTCATCAAATAAATTTTTAAAACAACAATATATATAAAAATCCAAAAAAATCCAAGATTTTACCATTGAGCAAGATGTACTTGCCTTGGGTGGCTCCTAGCCTCTACCTCTCACGGTCCAAGTCGCAGCAACTTTTCCTAGGGTTAGGGTTAGGGGGATCTTGAGGGAGAGGAGGGAAATAAAATGAAGAAGAAAAAGGAGAGGAGAGAGAAGATATATATATATATATATATATATATATATATATATATATATATATATATATATATATATATACACACACACACACACACACTAAGAGAGGAGAAAAGAGGGTTTAGTCATAGGTTCACCCAAAATAAACCGAACCAAGTGTCCATTCTATATGTGGGTCCAAAACTGGGTCTATGGCAATGTCAATGGGTATTCTACTGGTCTTGGGTAGTCTCTCTCAACAACAGGAACAAAAAAAATAATAATAAAATGACATGAACCAACATATAAAATACATCAGGATTATATTATTAAAAAAAATTAAATTCAAGAAATGCTAAATCTAGAATCGGGTGTAACAGACATCGTACATGGTATTATTATTGGACATTGCTCGTGTATCGTAACGTGTCATGGTTGGATCCACTATACTAGTTGGGGCGAGGGAAATGCTAGTAAGAGATGTGATCATATACATATCGCACAAGTGTAAACATTGTTAGTGTTAATCATACAGCTCACGTATGATTAGCCAGGCCATTTAGCTATCGTACAAGTTTTCAAGCCGATCACATATCGAAACTAGTATTTCAAACACTTATAATAGTTACAATTTTTCGTATTCAGATTCATAGATTACATTGCCTTGTATCTGATATTATAGATTTATTCCTCTTTTATTTCATATATGCACTGACTATACCCTATTGTTTACATTGCATGTTCTCTTTACTTTTTTCTATTGCATCAGTTTATTGTTCTCATTGTATATAGCATCCTCTATTTACTGTTTTATAGTCTTTGTCAATTAATTGGAACTGCTATTGGGTTGTACTTCGCTCCATCCTGACTGGATATATTTTTCAGATGACTTAGAGTACTGAAGTGCTCTCCGAAGTTATGTCCGTTTGAGATCCATTCCGAGGGTGACAAAAAGCGTTTCAGAACTTCTTCTCTTTTGAGCTTGTTTGTTCCTAGAAGCAAATTGACGAAAAGGATCGAATCTTGTTTTGAACAATGGTGGTCTTAATCACTCCAGCAAAAGTTTATGTTTCGTTCTTCTTCTGTTTCTTATTGTAACAACTTTGTTGCAAAAGTTTTTATACCTTTTGTCTTCAGAAGCATGTAATATGTTCTTTACTAATTGTTGTAATTTTCGACTTTGTACTTGCTGGATTTTCTGTAGCACTGCAACAACATTCCGATCATCTAGTGCGTCTCTAGGAAGGCCTTTCCTATCACCCATTACTAGATTTATAGATCTTCACCAAGATCTAGGAAGAAGATACTTCTGATCATGTTAATAAGGATTGAACAAGAAATGTTGGACTTGTCGAAACCGAACATTTCCAAATTTGGAATCCTTGATATGTCCTCTTTTGCCTCCTTTTAGGTTTTCTAATAGGAGAGAAAGTCCAATATGATCCGTTGGATGATTACGAAGTTGTACCTAATGTAGTTTATTATCTGTTAATTAATCATCATGCATGCATGTAGCACCGATCTATAAAGTGGAAGCATTATTAGTTTTCTTTTTTTTAGTTGTTACCAATAGTCTCGTGCTTTTTTTCTTTTCTTTTTTTTATATAGACTTTCCACCAGATTAATAACTAAGTTTAAAAAAAAAAATTTAATTCGTGTCTATTTCTACGAAAATTTTTTATCGTAACCAACAGTCCACGACCACACGGACATAACCTCAAATTATTTTCTCATTTTAGTAGATTGTATATTGTAATAAAAATCTGGGATGTAGATCCAAGACTACGCAAAGTAGCATAAATATAAAGATAATTAATGGATTTATTAATGTAAATATATGTATAACCATTGCTATTGCAGGTTGGCCTAGTCCATTTTTAGAGTAAAACTTTGATATAGGCCCATCTAATGGCTTATATATATATATATATATATATATATATATATATATATATATATATATATATTACAAAGAGAGCATCCATCTGTATCAAAGTTTTACTTCCATTTTAGACGACACCTCGTGCTAGGTTGGTTCTTTTTAACTTTTATAGCTATCACCATATGACTGATTTGGCACCTAGAGGTGGTTTGGTTAGAGAAAGTAGAAGTGAAAATTTTCTAAAAATTAATATTTTATATATGTATTGCGATGAAGTGGAACAAAATATAACGAAGTGAATTTTTTTTTATTTTGGTGCTTTGAAAAAATAAATATATTAGAAATAAAAAATCATAAAATTTGATGTTTGATTGGTTGTTGAAGTGAGTGAAAAAGTATAATTTTTTGTTGAAGTAATAAGAATAATAAATTTTTTTTTTATAAAGTAGAGAGGAAGTGATCCTCCGACCAAACTTACGAAATAGGACAGAGTATTTTCCACTTCAGTGTTTTACTTCGGAGAAATAATCCCGATATCAAAATTTCAATTTCGTGACAGATAAAATTTATTTTTTATGTCAAATTATATTAAATCTTGTCTGCAAATCCTTCAATCAGATACGTAAAATAGTCCAAAATTTAAATTTTGGACCACTTCGTCTTCCAAATCTGCGATCAAAACAGCCACTTTGTCTGGCCACATATTGTCTCACACCTGCTGCGAAGACTTAAAGCTAGAAATTATGAAATCGTAATCATGGTTGGTTGATTAAAATAATTCCACTTGTCACTAGTGTAGCCTCAAGCGTGATTATTTATAACCAATAATAGTAACAATGATTAAAAAAAGCCCAGTATTGTAGCCTCAAGCGAGATCATTTATAACCATTAATAGTAACGATGATAAAAAAAAGGTCCACTAGTTTAGCCTCAAGCGAGATTATTTATAACAAATGATAATAACAATGTTAAAAAAGTCCACCCATGTAGCCTCAAGCGAGATTTTTTTTTATAACCATAAATAGTAGCAAGTGTATCCACAAGCGAGATTATTCATAACCAAGAATAGTAACAAAAGTTCATTAGTGTAGCCTCAATCGAGATTATTTATAACCAAAACAAACAACAATGATAAAAAAATGTCACATCCATGTACGGAAAGATAGTGACAACCATTAGGAAAAGCAAAGACGAAGTTACAGTACCAGCTATGTCTTCAAGTATCATACCAATTTTCTTTTAAGTAATGTTCGTTGAACAGAAAGAGAAAGGAGAAATGATGTGAATGGTGTAAGTAATGGTGCAAGTAATGTCCTTTTACGAATAATCACTACAAAAAGAAAAGCAAAATTAGGGCCCACCACAATACGTCACTAATTTCATTTTTGGAGTCCCTAAATCACCTAATAGCGATGAACTTAGCAACATAATATCCTAATCACCAATTAGCTAACCACTGAAGCCAATGGTGCCGCTACATCGATCGACGAATATTGGCATAGTAAAAGACGTCACTGCACTCAGTGGTGTTACCAGAATTGTCATCTAGAAGACAGGACATTTATTATTTAAAATAACTACAATAAATATGTTTATAATTTAAAAAAAAATTATTATATATTAATTAAAAAATTATTGAAAGTATTAAATTTTGGAAAAAATTCAGCGAGATTATATAGTTTCTCAAAATTTTATTGAAAGTATTTTAAATTAATTTTGTGTGTATTTAATCGCACTTGATTACCATTTGTTTAGATTAAAAACTGTGGATAAAAAAATAAAATAAGAAATAAGAAAAACGTCTTTTGAAAGAATATTTTTTAGACGTTTTACTCTTATATTATTATTTTTTAGTCGCCATGATTAAGTGATGGACCGCAATGATTAGAGTGTTAGATGAAAAAAATATTAAAGAAAGAAAACGTCCTTTGAAAGAGTATTTTCTATGTAGAAAACGTCCTTCCAAATGACATAAAAAAGGGCGTTACAATGTCATAATTTTTTCAAAAGGACGTAAAAATGGTGTAAAAAAGGACGTTCCAATATCATAATTTCTCCCAAATGGCGTAAAAAAGGGCGTTCCAATGTCATAATTGCAAATATTACAAACTATGTGTCACGCCCCGAGGCGTCCCCCGAGTCGTGACCGCCGTGCGGGCCTGGGGTTGCGCCCGCACAAGGCTTTAATGATTTGCATAACAAGCACATATTCAGAGTACGCAGATAAATTGAAACACAGATTTGAAAAATGGTAAAGTTCTCTTTATTGATAATGAACATCTATTACAAACTCCTGAACGAGTTAGCTAATATGCCGCACGGGCTTACAAAAGTGTTGACTCAAAATGAGATAGCAGTCCTGTACATTACATCCCTTTATAACTTCAAAATGTATAGACCTCCAGGCTGGAGGACAGCTTTGCCACGGAGCTGCATTTGTGTATGAAGAGTTGCAGGCTCCTGACTCCAAAATGCTTCGAGGGGCGCGGTGAAGATGCGCCAACAGCTGGACTGGATCGGGAAGACGACTTCGGCTCCTCGCTCGGTTCGCCTTGGTGCGGAGAACCTGTTTCAACGAGGGTCAGCATATCGAAACATGCTGGTGAAGGCGAGCTAGCCTGACTATACCAATCAACACGTTGTTTTAATGAAGCATGCATATTTGTGGGTTTCTATCTTGCTTTAGTTCATTTACAAGTAAGCAGCATATAGAATTTACTGTAATGAACTTGCCACCGTTCGGTGGATTTTACCTGCCCGTCTGAATTACCTGCACAATACTTACCTTGCCTTCCCTGTCACGAAGACACAAGTTAGTTTGCAACAGGTTTAAATATACACAGGGATCACTGGCGTGATGCCATAATGGACATAGTCAAGGACAGGGATAGTATGCAACGAAAACACACAATTTAACACGATAAGCACACGATGCGTTGCAATCTATCCCCTCCAGCACACGATGACTACACACGAGTTCCGCCCGGACCGGAACGGTGCCAGTGCCCCAGCGACCGTCCGCAGAACTATACCCTTGTGCACAAGTTGTCCGTGATCGAACAATGCGTTTTTCCTTAAGCAATCAGTTTACACCTTCGAGGCAACACGAGCACACGACATATCGATAATTGTTAAACATTTATGCATTTCATGCAACACGAGTACGAGACATGTATTTGCATAAGACAAGCAACAATATATGATTTATTCCCAAACGAACAAGCATGAAATCAAGTATCCGTTCATGAAGTTTATTGACAAGCAAAGTACCAAGTCTATTCTCTTTTATCTTGGTTTCTTTTATTATTACTTGGTATCGTTTGATCGGGGCAAATAGTTCAAGCTTTTAGGGTGTGAAGCTTGGAAGCAGGGCTAGCTAATCGGGTTGGTAGCCACTCACTTAGAAGTTGGAAAGGAGAAGGAAAGAGGCGCTTCACGACTCCGCTCGCAAGCCGCCTACTGCTCGTTCACCTGCACACGAACAGCTCGATTAATACTTCTTCCTCTCTTTCCAATCTCGGAATAGAAGTGCAAGTCAATGAACGAAAACAATGAAAACTATCAAAACCGTTCAAGAAAAACAAGCAAATCCCAAAACCAACTCAAAGCACGAAAGCAACAAGCGACATCGAAAACCGAGGCAATAAAAGATAGCAGCGGAGAGGTCTCTCCTGACTCTGCCGCTAAGTCGATCCCGGGGGCACGGTCCACTGAATATGGGAATCGATTCCGAAGAAACAAATCCATAACGAGGACGAGTTCTTAATTCAATCTATCCCGATCGAACGATACCGTCTTGTGTTTCTTAGCCGCGCTCCCCGCACCGGGGGAACGGGACGCTACATCCTACCCAACCAATTAGAAGTTTCGTCCCGAAACTTAAGAATAGGACTCACCGTCAGGGATTATTTTGTTGGGGACGACTACCATGAAGGTTCGGACAGGAACTAATAGCATGGCCTGGATCGCCACAAGCAAGGCATAACCCAAGTCTTTTGCGGCAATACTTCTTAATGTGCCCACGTCGTTTACAGAAGTGACAAAGCTTGCTTGAATCCCCGTCCTGTTGACCAGCATTATTCGGGCGCTTTGTAGCGGTATTTCCTCCATCGTTGCTTTGGCGTTTGTGACTGGATGTATGCACAGCGCCGGCAGCAACATAAGGATATTGTGGTTCTAGTGATAGGGCGTGATTCATTACTTCACGCATTGTTCCATACTGATTATTGGCCACGTGTGAATGGATGGCAGGGCGCAAACCACCTTCAAACCTTCTAGCTCAACTCGCTGCATCAGGTAAATAGGCCCTAGCGAATTTGGAGAGTCGGTTGAATTCGGCGGAGTATTGCTTAACTGTCATACTGCCCTGCCTCAGCTGCACGAAATCGTTTTCCATCTTACGTTGCACTGGAGGGGGTATAAACTCCTCTTCGAATACGGCACGAAAGGTCGTCCACGAGATCGCCTCCTCTCCGTGATCAAATTGGAGAGATCGTCGATGCACGTCCCACCAATCGTGTGCGTTGAGGCGGAGCTGTAGTTATGCGCAGGCGACGCGCTTCTCTTCGGGGACCTCTAGCAGAGCGAAGTGATCTTCAAGCTCGGCTAGCCAATCTAGAGCTACCACTGAGTCCTCAGTCCCGTTGAACGGAGTGTTGCAGACTTTCTTGAAATGGCCCAAGTTGAAGGCAGTCACGTCCCTCGGCCTTGGGATTTGAGGCGTCTCCACTTCAAGCACGGGCTGCTCCACCGGAGTCGTTGTTGTTGCGGTGGAATGGTTGGCAGCCAAAGTCTGAACGATCTGTTGCAGGACATCTACCTGCTTCTGTTGGACTGAGAATCGGGTCTCTAGATTGCTTTCTAACTTGGCTTGGCGAGCATCATCTCTTTGTCGTTGCTCTTCTAACATTTGCATTACCCGCTCAAGCGGGTCGACTTGAGATATGCCTCGCTGGCTCTGAGAGCTTCCCGAAGTACCCGAACTACTTTCCTGTGTTTCGTTCGGTGGTTGTGCTGCAGATTGCGCTGGTACCATTCCTTCAAAAGAAGGTAAATTATATTAGGATCATAATGTATTATGGACTTATTGCATGAATCTATCTCATTTTGGCCTAGCGAGTTCAAGAGTTCGCACAGGAATTTGATCGTTAAAGGAACTTTTCCAGCACGAGTCTAAGGAACTTGAATCTGTGCTCTGATACCACTATGTCACGCCCCGAGGCATCCCCCGAGTCGTGACCGTCGTGCGGGCCTGGGGTTGCGCCCGCACAAGGCTTTAATGATTTGCATAACAAGCACATATTCAGAGTACGCAGATAAATTGAAACACAGATTTGAAATATGGAAAAGTTCTCTTTATTGATAATGAACATCTATTACAAACTCCTGAACGAGTTAGCTAATATACCGCACGGGCTTACAAAAGTGTTGACTCAAAATGAGATAGCAGTCCTGTACATTACATCCCTTTATAACATCAAAATGTATAGACCTCCAGGCTGGAGGACAGCTTTGCCACGGAGCTGCATTTGTGTATGAAGAGTTGCAGGCTCCTGACTCCAAAATGCTTCGAGGGGCGCGGTGAAGATGCGCCAACAGCTGGACTGGATCGGGAAGACGACTTTGGCTCCTCGCTCGGTTCGCCTTGGTGCGGAGAACCTGTTTCAACGAGGGTCAGCATATGGTACCATGTTTATGCATTTTATGGTACCATAAACATGGCAAAGCTGTTGATTGCTTAAGAAAAAATGTATTGTTCGATCACGGACAACTTGTGCACAAGGGTATAGTTCTGCGGACGGTCGCTGGGGCACTGGCACCGTTCCGGTCCGGGCGGAACTCGTGTGTAGTCATCGTGTGCTGGAGGGGATAGATTGCAACGCATCGTGTGCTTATCGTGTTAAATTGTGTGTTTTCGTTGCATACTATCCCTGTCCTTGACTATGTCCATTATGGCATCACGCCAGTGATCCCTGTGTATATTTAAACCTGTTGCAAACTAACTTGTGTCTTCGTGACAGGGAAGGCAAGGTAAGTATTGTGCAGGTAATTCAGACGGGCAGGTAAAATCCACCGAACGGTGGCAAGTTCATTACAGTAAATTCTATATGCTGCTTACTTGTAAATGAACTAAAGCAAGATAGAAACCCACAAATATGCATGCTTCATTAAAACAACGTGTTGATTGGTATAGTCAGGCTAGCTCGCCTTCACCAGCATGTTTCGATATGCTGACCCTCGTTGAAACAGGTTCTCCGCACCAAGGCGAACCGAGCGAGGAGCCGAAGTCGTCTTCCCGATCCAGTCCAGCTGTTGGCGCATCTTCACCGCGCCCCTCGAAGCATTTTGGAGTCAGGAGCCTACAACTCTTCATACACAAATGCAGCTCCGTGGCAAAGCTGTCCTCCAGCCTGGAGGTCTATACATTTTGAAGTTATAAAGGGATGTAATGTACATGACTGCTATCTCATTTTGAGTCAACACTTTTGTAAGCCCGTGCGGCATATTAGCTAACTCGTTCAGGAGTTTGTAATAGATGTTCATTATCAATAAAGAGAACTTTTCTATGTTTCAAATCTGTGTTTCAATTTATCTGCGTACTCTGAATATGTGCTTGTTATGCAAATCATTAAAGCCTTGTGTGGGCGCAACCCCAGGCCCGCACGGCGGTCACGACTCGGGGGACGCCTCGGGGCGTGACATAGGTTTCTTAGCCGCGCTCCTCGCACCGGGGGAACGGGGCGCTACACTATGTGCTCTCACTCGAATTTTTTTTAAATTTTATGCTCTTATTGAAAATTTTCGTATATTAATACTAAATGTCATAAACTATGACAATTATCAAAAAAAAAAATTTGATAATAAATCCTTCGAGACTTCATATTCTGAAAATAATTAATGATATCTTCATTGTCAACAGGAACAAAGCTATAGAGGGTCCAAGGGGGCACGACCCCCAGAATGTTTTTTAACAAATGTCGATTATTATATGAAATTTTTTTTAACAAATGTCGATTATATATATATATATATATATATATATATATATATATATATATATATATATAAGTTAGGTTTTCCAATGTATAAATATTAAGCTAGCTCTACTTAGTAGTGCTACATGTTTTTAAATGAGAGAGCATGAATTCAAACCCCATCTATGTTAAATGTTTTATATATTTTGAATACATTTTATATAATATTTTTTCTTCCTCTTTTGTAGCACTTTGAAAATAGTAACTTTGTTTTTTTTGCTCATTTTTTGTTTGAGTTTCAGTAATTTTTTTGCTACTGAAGTTTAATTAAGAATTTCTATATGTAGTAGCACGGCCTACCCAAAATTTAAATTATGGCTTCGTCCCTAATTGTCAACAACATCCAATACGTCTTTTTCAATATATGTCACCGAACAATTATTCATCATCTCATCTTGCAATCAGTTACGTAATGAAGTCTTAATAATTTTTATTACAGAAAATATTCTTTACTGTTGGAAATCGGACACGTCATGCAAACGTTCTGATACCGTATCTGAGAGTACCCGCAGCAGAAACTTTAGGCCAACCCACCTGAGATAATCAGCCCCTGTCTAACGAACACCAAGCACAGATAAAGACAAGTATATGGCGGTGAATACATCACCTGGACAAATTTTAAATTATGGCTTCGTCCCTGATAGTCTATTGTTCTTGGCAGAATGGCTTGCAACGCCTCTTGTACTTTCGTTGCATACCATTCTCGTCAAAGACTATATCGTCCATTATGACATACGCCAGTGATCTCCTTGTATATTTAAACCTGTTGCAAACTAACTTGTATCTTCGTGGCAGGGAAGGCATGGTAAGTATTATGCAGGTGGTTCAGACGGACAGGTAAAAGTCACCGAAAGGTGACAAGTTCATTTCAGTAAATTTTATATGCTGCTTATGTGTAAATAAACTAAGGCAAGAGAGAAAACCATAAAAATATGCATGCTTCATTAAAATAACGTGTTGATTGATATAGTTGGGTTAGCTCGCCTTCACCAGTATATTTTGACATACTGACCCTCGTTGAAATAGGTTCCCCGCATTAAGGCGAACCGAGCGAGGAGCCGAAGTCGTCTTTCCTGATCCAGTCTAGCTGTAGGCGCATCCTGATCGCGCCGTAATTTGAAGTACTTGAAGAAGGAGCTTGCAACTCAATACACAATGCAGCTCCGTGGGAAAGCCATCATCCAGCCCGGAGATCTTTATCATTTTGAAGTTTAGTAAAGGGATGTAATGTACATGACTGCTATCTCATTTTGAGTCAACACTTTTGTAAGCCCGTGCGACAAATTAGCCGACTCGTTCAAGAGTTTGTAATAGATGTTCATTATTAATAAAAAGAGAACTTTTCCATGTTTCAAATCTGTGTTTCAATTTATCTGTGTACTCTGAATATGTACTTATTGTGCAAAACAAAATAGCCTTGTGCGAGCGCAACTCCAGGCCCGCACGACCGTCACGCCGGGGGACGCCCCTACGATTCGACGAAATATGGGCGTGACATGTTGGTATCAGAGCACGGATTCAATTTCCTTAACCCTCGCACTGGAAAAGTTCCTTTAACGATCAAATTCCTGTGCGAACTCTTGAACTCGTTAGGCCAAAATGAGATATGTTCATGCAATAAGTCCATAATACATTATGATCCTAATGTAATTTACCTTCTTTTGAAGGAATGACACCAGCGCAATCCTCAGCGCTAGCACCTGACGAAACGCAAGGCCAAGAAAGTAGTTCGGGCACTTCGGAAAGTTCAAGGAGCCAGCGAGCCATGTCTCGCGTCGATCCCATCCAGCAAATATTGCGGATGTTGGAGGCAAACAAATAAAGGGATGAAGCTCGTTACGAACGGGCCGAGAAGCGAGCGGAGGAGAGTCAGCTCAAGTTTCAAGACAATATAGAAGCTCGATTCTCAGTCCAACAGAAGCAGGTAGATGCCCTGTAATAGATCGTTTAGACTTTGGCTTCCAACCATTCTGCGGCAACAGCAACGACTCTGGTGGAACAGCCCGTGCTAGAAGTTGAGACGCCGCAAATTCCAAGGACGAGGGACGTGACTGCCTTCGACTTTGGCCACTTCAAGAAAGTCTGCAATACTCCATTCAACGGGACTGAGGACCCAATCATGGTTCTAGATTGGTTGGCCGAACTTCAAGACCACTTCGCTCTGCTAGAGGTCCCCGAAGAGAAGCGCGTTGTATGCGCTCAACTACAGCTCCGCCTCAACGCGCACGATTGGTGGGACGTGCATCGACGATCTCTTCAATTTGATCATAGAGAGGAGGCGATCTCGTGGGCGACTTATCGTCCCGCGTTCGAAGAGGAGTGTATACCCCCTCTAGTACAACGTCAGATGGAGAATGAGTTCGTGCAACTGAGGCAAGGCAGCATGACAGTTAAACAGTATTTCGCCGAATTCAACCGACTCTCCAAATTCGCTAGCACCTATTTACCTGATGCAGTGAGTCAAGCTAGAAGGTTTGAAGGTGGTCTGCGCTCTGCCATCCATGCGCACATTGTCGTTCATCAGTACAAGACTATGCGTGGAGTCATGAATCATGCTCTATCACTTGAACCACAGCATCCTCATGTTGCTGCCGGCGCTGTGCATACATCCAGTCACAAACACCAAGGCAACGATAGAGGAAACAATGCTACAAAGTGCCCCAACAACGGTGGTCCGCAAAGAGGGAACCCAGGGCAACCTTGTAACTTTTGTAAAAAGCCGGGGCACGCGATCGACAAATGTCGTCTGAAACTTGGGTTATGTCTAGCCTGTGGTGAATCAAACCATGCAGTTCGTAATTGTCCACTGCGTCATGATCACCTTGCCGAACATAATGTTCCCTAACGGTAGGTTCTATTCCTAAGTTTCGAGGACAAAACTTCCAATTAGTTTGGTAGGATGTGGCGTCCCGTTCCTCCTATTCGAGGAGCGCGGCTAAGAAATACAAGACAGTATCGTTCGATCGGGATAGATTGAAACAAGAACTCGTCCTCGTTATGAATTTGTTTCTCCGGAATCGATTCTCATATTCAGTGGACCGTGCCCCCGGGATCGACTTAGCGGCAGAGTCAGGAGGGACCTCTCCGCTGCATCTTTTGTTGCCTCAGATTTTGATGTCGCTTGTTGCTTTTGTGCCTTGAGTTGGTTTTCGGATTTGCTTGTTCTTCTTGAACGGTTTCGATGGATTTCATTATTTTCGTTCATTGAACTGCACTTCAATTCCGAGTTTGAAAAGAGAGGAAGAGGTATTGATCGAGCTGTTCGTGCAATGCAGGTGAATGAGCAGTAGGCGGCTTACAAGCGGAGTCTTGAAGCGCCTCTTTCCTTCTCCCTTCCAACCATCTAAGTGAGTGGCTACCATCCCGATTAGCTAGCCCTGCTTCCAAGTCTTCACACCTAAAATCTTGCATTCTTTCTTGCCCCGATCAAACGATACCAAGTAATAACTAAAAGATGTCAAGATAAAAAGGGAATAGACTTGGATTGTATTGCTTGTCATTCAACTTGGGAACGATTGCTTATATTGCGTGCTTGTTCGTTTGGGAATAAATCATGAATTATTGCTTGTCTTGTACTCTTGTTGCCTCAACTGCATGAATTGTTAACTTGTAAACATACCATTCGATCACGGACAACTTATGCACAGGATCACGGTCTCACGGACGGTGCTGGGGCACTGACATCGATCCGGTCCGGGCGAGACCTATTGTTTAGTCTCTTGTTCTTGGCAGAATGGCTTGCAACGCCTCTTATACTTTCGTTGCATACCATTCTCGTCAAAGACTGTATCGTCCATTATGGCATATGCCAGTGATCTCCTTGTATATTTAAACCTGTTGCAAACTAACTTGTGTCTTCGTGGCAGGAAAGGCATGGTAAGTATTGTGCAGGTTGTTCAGACGGACAGGTAAAAGTCACCGAACGGTGACAAGTTCATTTCAGTAAATTCTATATGTTGCTTACTTGTAAATGAACTAAGGCAAGATAGAAAACCACAAAAATATGCATGCTTCATTAAAATAACGTGTTGATTGGTATAATTGGGTTAGCTCGCATTCACCAGTATGTTTCGACATATTGACCCTCGTTGAAACAGGTTTCCCGCACTAAGGCGAACCGAGCGAGGAGCCAAAGTCGTCTTTCCTGATCTAGTCCAGCTGTAGGCGCATCCTGATCGCGCCACAATTTGAAGTACTTGAAGAAGGAGCTTGCAACGCAATACACAATGCAGCTCCATGGGAAAGCCATCCTCCAGCCCTGAGGTCTTTATCATTTTGAAGTTTTGTAAAGGGATGTAATATTGTCACGCCCCAGTCCCAAAATGTAAGGAACTAGGCCACGTGGCATTGGCCAGCTGACACGTCACCAAGGGTTTAATCCACTTTAATGGACCCAAAGGAACGTGCTACGCTGTCCTAGAATACTACAAGTCTAATACAGGTAGATCTATCTCATCCACAACAAATATCAGGAAATAGTGCTGAATATATAATGCTTGAGTCTGAAAATGTCATAGTACACAACTTGTAGGAATAAACCCACTACAAAAGATAAATACAAGTACTGAAAATAAGATAGACTAAGTATCGTCTATCTAGGGAACAGCTCCATCTCCAGGTGAACCATCTTCTAGGATCAGGTAGATTCTGATGGTGTCTCCTCTAATTCTTCCTCTGTGGCATACCTGGCCTCCTGTCCTGGGCCATACACCGTGGGGTAGAAAGGCTCATCTAAATCTGGAAGGGAACCAGGTCCTCAGTGGAACATAACAAGATACAAGAAAACAGCATAACATGTATGTAAAATACTGAATAAACAAATAAATAAATACAGGGTGCTAACCATCTAAGTGAATACAAGTAAAGACCTTGTAGTACGCATGGGAATGTGTAGGCTAGACATATGCTGACTTAATTCACCAGTCGTGGTGACTAGCTAGTATATGTGTCATATGCCCCCTGACTCAAGGGCACTCTGCAATCGACCATCTCCGAGGAGCATGGTACGAAGGATAAAAATATACAAGGAGGGGGTGTCCCATACGTCTACTAGTTATCTTTTCCGCCCAATGTAACTATATGCCAAGTCATAAATTTTCTGATTTTTATGTTAAGCCGTGATGCACGTCACACGTACTGGTAGCTAACCAAATACGCAGATCGCATCCCAATATGCATTTGCAACCATGTTGCGTATTCCCGTGACAGGGTCTAGGAGGATATTAGGATACCCTCACAATTATTGGTAAGTCTGTAAAGACTAAGTTAATTACACTACGAGTACCCGAGGTAATCTCAGGTACTTACAGTTATATGAAATTCAGGAGAAAAATAGCATATAACAATATTTGAATTTAAACAGTAACTTGGCAAGGTATACTTGCCTACTTCCTGAGTGTGATGGAAACCTGATCTCACAGTCAAGTCTGAGGGTTCTTGTGACAGGGGGTCACTGACTGCGCTGGAGATATTTTCTGTTTAAGACGTTACTAGGTTTGTAAATACCAATTAAATAAAAGGGTACATAATATAATAGCATATATATACTTAGGTAAAATATATATATACATAAGACATAATATATATATATATATAGTCATATATATAGGTTACATATATATAGCATATATATATTTATAGATATAATACATATATAATAGTATGTATATATATAGCATATATATAATTAGTATACAAATATATAGATATATATATTTACATATATATAAAAGAAAGAAAAGATGCAGGAAAAAGATACATATATACATACATATATATATGATATAATCATTAATAGTATATATATAGTATAATAATAATATATACATTTATACATTTATAGTAATATATATTTATATAGATATAGATAGATATATATATATTTACACACACACACACACACACACACATATATATATATATATATATATATATATATATATATATATATATATATATATATATATATATATATATATACAAAAGAAAAGAAAATGCTAAATTTTAAATGTATATATATATATATATATATATATATATATATATATATATATATATATATATATATATATATATATATATATATATATATATATATATATAT
>JAYESA010000001.1:144167375-144178885 GCA_036927795.1 Iris macrosiphon | reverse complement strand
ATACTAATTGTAGTATATTCTAAGTAGAATATTATCGTATTTTTGTTTAGGCAAAACTGGTGCATGTTGGACCTCAAATCCTTAGGGGTACAGAGATGGGTAAAGAGCAGGAATTAAAATAGGAAATAAATACGGACGTTTGTAACAATATTTGTGCGTCTCAAACGAGGCTAAAAATAAAGCATCTGGCAGTTGCACAAAATTCAGGAAAATAGTCTAACATGTCTAAGACAGGTATGTGAACTTTTTTGGGGTTAACAGCTAGTGTAATGCTCTAATTAAATGTGTAATGGACAGGTGCACAAATTAATAGGATATGTAAGCAAAATAAAAAATTAAAAAAGTTGCAATCATTCTAATTAGTTAAAAATAATCCTAAATTACTGAAATCTGGTCGAGGGAGTTTACAAATGTACAGGACTGCTATCTCATTTTGAGTCAACACTTTTGTAAGCCAGTGCGGCAAATTAGCTGACTCGTTCAAGAGTTTGTAATAGATGTTCATTATTAATAAAAAGAAAACTTTTCCATGTTTCAAATCTGTGTTTCAATTTATCTGCGTACTCTGAATATGTGCTCGTTATGCAAAACAAAATAGCCTTGTGCGGACGCAACTCCAGGCCCGCACAGCGGTCACACCGGGGGACGCCCCTACGATTCGGCAAAATCGGGGCGTGACATGTCGCACATCCTTGAGAACGAGCTTCTCACCAAGCTTCGTTGTCAAGTGCACAACATCGATGCCTACAACTGCAGTCGTCTTCTTGTTGCCCATCTTCACACGTCCAAACCTGCCGTCGTGGTATGACGTGAAGATCCTCCTATATGGAGTGGCGTGATACGACACCCCCGTGTCCATGACCCAATCAGCATCATGAAATATGCCACAAGATTTCTCGTCATTTTTGCGATGATGAGATCTCCCATAGCCGTGAGATCCTCTTGGTCATCCTTGCCTTTGGCCTTCTCAGCTTTGAGCTTCATGCAGTTCCTCTTGATATGACCTCTTTCATCACAGTGATAGCAGCCCTCCTTGCGGTCCACAGTCACAAGATCCCGAGAACTCTTCCATGTCCTCGCCTGTGATTTAGGTCTTTCCTTCCTGTAGGAAGCCACCAGAGTGGACTCGTGCGACGATTCCACTTGCTTACGTCGGATCTCCTCGTTCAACAAGCTGCTTTTGACTGCCTCCATCGTGACAACTCCACCAGGCGCGGAGTTGCTCACTGACACCACCAATGTCTCCTAGCTTTTCGGCAGAGAACTCAAAAGCAAAAGGGCCAGAAGCTCATCATCAATATCATTTGTGGATTCATATACTCAAATGTTCTGGCTTCGCCATCTTCATCGCAGACAGCTGATTGATAATATCATGAAGCTCATTCAGATGTTGTGCCACTGGGGCACCCTCCAAGTACTTCGAGTTGACGAGTTAGCGAATCAAAAATGCCTTGTTGCCAGTCATCTTTCTTTCTTATAGCGAATGCAGCTTCTCCCACAATATTTTTGTCGAACTCTCCATGGACACGTGGTGAAATACCGAGTCGTCCAGCCATTAGTGGATAATCCAACGGCCTTTCGATCCAGTCATTTCTAGTCTTCAACAGCTTTGTCCGATGGCTTAGCATTGTCGCCCTCAAACGGACTATGCAAGTCCTTGCACCATCCATCCTTGGCTTCCAAATCCTCCAATTCCTCTGTGAGGGTGATCATACGAGTATTTATCTGCTCCGTAGACATAGTTGCCAGAACCAAAATCAGTAGCTCTGATACCAGATGTTAAAAATCGGACACGTCCTGCAAGCTTTCCGATACTCTATCTGAGACTGTCAACAGCGAAAACTTTAGGCCAACTCACATGAGATAACCAATCCCTGTCTAACGAACACCAAGCACAGATAAAGACAAGTATATGGCGGTGACTACGTCACCTGGACAAATTTTAACATTTATAACTCAGGTGAAATTACAAGATTGACAAAATCAATGTTGAAACATTTGTCCTAATAGATTCAACCCCCTCACCACACTCAAGAAGAAAAGAAAGAGATTACAATTGAAATCACTCACCAACCCGTAGCAATCTCCATGAACGAAGGCGACGACTACTCGATCAGATCTATTTCTTCCGTTTGTCTTAGATGGCGAAGTCCTAAGAGCAAAACACAGACTTTCTCTTAGATTTTCTGTGGACGAGCACCTCGAATCTCCAACTTGTGCTATATTTTGTGCCTCCACCCTACTCCTATATTTATAGGATGAAAAATCATATTTTATGTTATAATAGGATTTTCTAAATAGAAAATCTTAAAATAAGAACCATATTTCACCTAAAATAGTCGAACATATGGACCTTCAAATATGGTCAAATTAAATATTTGACACAAATTATCAAATCTTATATTTAATGTAAATTTTTAAATTATATCAAATTAAATTTTTGATCATATTTGGATTCTAAAATTTAACAAATTTAGTCCAGATTCCAATATCTACTCATAGTGGTTAATATCAGGTCGTGAGAGGGTATGCGTATTACTAATTACGTAATGAGAGTCATATTTTTTCAATTGGCAGATATCTGTAGTGGTTAATATCAGGTCGTGGTAGGCCATAAATGCATGATACAATATGGCCGATACTAATGCAACCCATATTGACATTTGGGGATCTGTTCTAAGTTTTAATTTGTTAACTCGTCACAAATACGTACCTGTTCATTTGTTTGTTGTTGAAGTTGTCTTACAAATTGGATTATGACATACAAATATTATGTTAAACCACACTTCAAGCAAACAAATTGATCAAGTAAAAGGGCCGTTTTCCAGCGTACATACTTATTGGATAGAAGAGGGAACAAGTACTGTAATTAAACCATATCTACAAAGTCGTCTACAATTATTAAACGGGTATCAAATTGGCAATATTGGTGGGTCTTTCTTCTTTGTTTACTTGAAATATTGGTGGTCCTAGAAGGAACTTAGGAGAGACTTTGCAGGTGATGCCACTATCAGAATACATTAATTACAAGAACTTTTATCATGATTGTTTTGACAGCAACTAAATTTTTTTTTTTTAAATTTTGATGTTTGCGGACCAGTCCACCGGCCATGTGTTGCCGTCTCATTGGCAAGTCAACCGACATGAGGTCATTAAACGCGGGAGGGCAATGGGGTTCCACCACGGACAGATGGACTGGACCAGTCCATCTGTGGACAAAATAACTTTATTTTTAAATAATATAGGTGTTTTATCTGATTGTTAATTAAACAAGTTTTGGTACACACAATTAATGAAACTACGTACCTTCGTTGATTAAGCATAACATCTGTTATACGAACGGCGGATCAAAGTTGTGGGCAGCAAAAAAAAAAAATTTATTCTTTAATTTTTTTTTTTATATGTTTTATTTCAATTTTTTTTATATAAGTTAGTTCACGTTCAGTCCATCCTAGCATACCTCAGTTTAAATTTCTAATTTCGTCCTTGGTTATATAGATCGATATGAGCATGCATATATTTGTATTCATAGTCTGAACGGCAAGGTATTGCTTGAAAAGTAGAAATGGGATGATAAGTCCAAAACGGAGTTTTGGGAGTTCTTTTTTTTTTTCTTTGGAATACAGTTTTTGACTTAATAGATAGGGATACGAAGGCTTTATTCAAACTTAAAAGACTTGGGCAATGTTAAGAAAAGCTAGCTAGGATCCATTGAGTAGGCGCAATACATAAACATTTGAGTTATTTGTATTTATTCCTCCAATCCTAATGCACAACTCAATTATCCCCCAATTTAAATTTTATTAGTACCCCCTCTATTTAGTGTTAAATTTTTGGAGGGTAAATACAAAAAATATTTATGAAACGGAAAATTTCTGTGAGAGCATAAAAGTTTAATATATTTATAAAAAAAGCATAAAAGTTTCTAAATTTACATCAAAAGCATTAAAACGTCCTTCGGAAGGACGTTTTACGCTTTTCCGTTAGCTTCCGTTAACGGTTGTAATCAGACATTAAAAAAAAATAAAAAATAAAAATATAAAACGCCCTTCCGAAGGGCGTTTTATATTTTTATTTTATTTTAATATTTTCTCTCCTCTCTCTCCTCTCTCTTCTCTCCTCTCTCTCTCCTCTCTCTTCTCTCCTCTCTCTCCTCTCTCCTGTCCGTCCGCTCCCCTCTCTCTCCTCCTCTCTCTCTCCTCTCCTCTCCTCTCCTCTCTCTCCTACTCAAAGTAATATATATATATATATATATATATATATATATATATATATATATATATATATATATATATATATATATATTTATTTATTTATTTATTTTCTCTTTCTCAGCAAAGTAAAATATATATTTATATTTATATTTATATTTATATTTATATTTATATATATATATATATATATATATATTCTGATTTTTCCCTTAAAGCAGGTATTGCAGCAATCCGTACCCGAAGGAGGAGCACTACCGGGTGTGCAACTGGTGCTTAAGAGAGGAAGGGGGCAGATCCTCGGCTCGTGAATCCGCCACCGGCAACAACAACATCTCCTCGACATCCGGTGGTGCTAACCGAGACGGCCTGGGAGGAGTCATGTTGCACCGGGGTTCCTTCTCGACGTCGGACATGAACAAGCCCATCAAGAAGCAAGCGGTGCCCAAGAGGTCAACGTCTTTTTTTTAATTTTTTTAATTTTTTTTAATTTTTTTAATTTTTTTAAATTTTTTAATTTTTTTAAATTTTTTTAAATTTTTTTAATTTTTAATTTTTTCCTGAAAAAAAATATAAAAAAAATGTAAAACGCACTTTTACATTTTTTTTTATTTTTTTTTTAATTTCTTTAATTTTTTATTAAAATTTTTTTAATTTTTTTAATTTTTTATTATTTTTTTATTAATTTTTTAATTTTTTTTCGGGAAAAAAAATATTAAAAAAATGTAAAACGCCCTTCACAAGGGCGTTCTACATTTTTTTTAAATTTTTTTTAATTTTTTTAATTTTTTTATTAATTTTTAATTTTTTATTATTTTTTAAATTTTTTTTCGGGAAAAAAAATATTAAAAAAATGTAAAACGCCTTTCACAAGGGCGTTTTACATTTTTTTTAAATTTTTTAAATTTTTTATAATTTTTTAAATTTTTTTCGGAAAAAAATATTAAAAAAATGTAAAACGCCCTTCACAAGGGCGTTTTACATTTTTTTTAATTTTTTTAATTTTTTATTAATTTTTTATTAATTAAAAAAATATTAAAATATTAATTTTTTCTCCGCCCGTTAACGGAGGAGAGAAGAGAGAGGAGAGAGAGGAGAGAAGAGAGGGGAGAGAGAAAAAAAAATTAATAAAAAATATAAAACGCCCTTTTGAAGGACGTTTTTTATTATTTTATTTATAAAAATTTTCTTTTTCTCCTCCATTAACGGAGTAAAAATTCATCGACGGAAAAGCGTAAAACGCCCTTCGGAAGGGCGTTTTAATGCTTTTGATGTAAATTTAAAAAATTTTATGCTTTTTTTATAAATACATTAAACTTTTATGCTCTCATTGAAATTTTCCGTTTATGAAATGCCGGGGGGGGGGGGTGGGGAGGTGTTAAATACAAATAACTCCCTTAAACATTTTTTTGATCGAGTATTCATCTACCTGATTTTTTTTCGATGCCCAGTGATGCTAACGGGACTATGCACGATGTGTTGCATGTCATTTAGGCCCACTGCTCCACACCTCTTTCGGTTGAATTTCGAGATCGTCCGCCTAGTCAGGGAGGTTATACCTCTTCTCACTGACCACAAGAGCCACTTGAATTCGGTATCTACCTGATAAATGTTGTTAACTGGATTTTGCTGCGTGAGTTAGATTAGCGCTTTTCAGTTTCTTCACATGTAACTTTCTGACCGTGTTACATTTTCATCATTCCAGATGTCACTGATCTTCTTAAGTGTGAAAATTTTCATGTAGAGCATCGAAGTTTAAAAAAATTTCGCAGAAAGAAAAAAGTTTGGTAAAATTACACAGGAAGAATATAAACGTTCTTCCTAAGAACGTTTTAGAATTAAATAAAAATTAAAATGAAGCAACATTATTTTTTATTATTATGCTTAATTAAGAAAAAAAAGGGTTTAAAAAAAATAGTCCAAAAACGTCCATAGTAAGGACGTTTTCATTATTTTTTTATTTTTTCGTCTAAAGAATAGTAAGGACGTTTAAAAAAAAAATTTAAGTAAAAATAAAAAATAAAAACGTTTTAACCAAGGGCATTTTGGAAACGTCCTTAGTTAGGATGTTATCAATATATGTATTTCTAATCTTTAGACGAAAACAATAAAAAAAATTTAAAAACGTCTTAACCAAGGATGTTTTGAATTTAAAAAAGTAAAAAAAATAAAACATCCTTACAACGAACGCTTACGTTCTCTATCTATAAATTTATCAAACTTTTTTCTTTCAGCGAAAATTTCTTAAACTTTGATGTTCTATATGAAAATTTCTCACTCTAATATGCTCTTAATCGAGGTGGACATGGAGGATTGAAGTACATGCTCATGTGACACCCTTTGCGTTAGGTAGGGGATGGCTTTATATAGTCTGGATCGATCTTCCGTCATATGCATGGATTTCATCAACTTAGTTTTTTCAAGCCCACACTAATCTGCTGATATATTATTTTTGAGTAGTACTTGGCGTTTTCTTGATCTAGATGCTACGTACGATCGGCACTTTTCAAAGAGCCAGACATGACTTTTGTTCTAATTAGCTATAGGCACATATTGACCTTTGAAAAGTTGGAGTTGAACCAGTTTCAATTTGCAGTCTCAATTAACCTAGCCTTATAGTTTCCTTCAAACTATGTAACACCCTGGAGTTATATATATAGTTATACTACTGTGAGTTATATATAGAACGTTGGCAACAATCTTGGTCGAAATATTTCATGTATCCTTGTTAAGTCATCATCACTTTATGAGAAATTTGTACTATAGCTTCAAGTATACAAGCTTGTAATCCAAAATAGATATGTACCTTACATAGCTATGTTATCGAAAGAAATAAAAAATATATATTTTTAGTTATAATAATTGTGATTTATGTGATGATGTGCATGATAATGATGTGATTACTAAAAGCAAAAGCAAGGTGCTTTTTGTGAGAAGAAGAAGAAAAAACATATAGCAACACATGAATCTCTTGTCAAAGGTTTTCGGTGATGTACAATTTTTTTTCTACCGCTATACTTGCGTTGCTAAAATATATGTATTGCAATGGAAGAAAAAAAAATCTTGTGTTACCAAAGAGTTGCCTTTTTTGTAAGATATTTGGATCCAGTAATTTTGCAACGAAACGTGATTCGCGTGTCTAAAGGTACAACTTTTAACAACGAATTCTTAAAGTCGTTGTGGTTACCTAAGATCACACAACTACAACAACGGAAGTAGCAAAAAAAACTCTTGCATTGCTAAAATCTTTAGCAATGAAGTAGTATTTTTTAGCAACAAAATTTTTCGTTGCTCTTGTTTTTTTGTAGTGTGCGTGCGTGCGTGTGCTTGCGTGCACACACACACACACAATTTTCGGTGCCTCCTCTACATCAAGACTGTCCTGATCAAATTAAGGACCCGCAATTTCGAAAATCATGTTTGATGTCTCGACTGTTGGCTTTGCATTGAAAAACAAAAAAAAATAACTTTTCAAAATAAACAATAGTCAATGTCTTTATTCCTATTAATTAGCACATAATTCTCGTTAAAACCTATTTACTATTGAGGTTAGGACTTTGTATGCAATCTGCAATAATCCATCTAGCTGGTCTCATAAACGATCCTTCACACCCAAGTTTTTCACCTCATTATTATTATTACCATTCATTCACTAGCTATTATTTTTATTAACTCCAAATAAATGGCCTTTAATTCCAGCCTTCAATACCATTCATTCACCACAACATTATATATTCTCATGGAATGTACAACATTCTTCGAAGGTAGCTATCCCATTTTATCTTATACTTCAAACCACTTCCACCATTTTATTCTTAGTCTCTATTCCCTTGTTCATGAGACAATCTTTTCTCTCGGAAAAATTCTCTCTTTCCTTCTAATCTTCTGAATTATTCCTCCTATGATTTTTGGGCAAAGCTAAGTTAGGGTCATTCTTCCGAAGTCGTGTGCGTGACGAAAAGCCGGTAGGGAGGGGGTTTTACCACTAGAAGAATTCGAGAGGATGTCTGTACATAGACCGCGAATAAACTCTTAGGGCAGTACTTCGTGCGCGACTTTCCTGTAGACCGGTAAATCTAATCTATTGCTATTTTTGTTTACAGGAATCGAATGTTATATTTTCCAACAATCTAAGAGTTTATTCAAATATTATAATATGTTAGTTTAACAAATCGTTGTTAAGCATACTTGTTTGTAAATTTATGAAACAGACTTGCTAGTTTAACAAAACGTGTGAGACCTTTGTAACTATTATCATTTTATTTTTAAACATAGGAGAACTTTAGTTTCTGCACTCAAATCAGTTAAGCAAATTTGTTTGCTCACTCTCTTATACAACCACTTATTAGAAACTTGCTCTTTGCTAATGTTTCAAAAGTTATAACGAAGTTAGCTACTATGTTCTAGTATAACTTGCACTTTGCTACTGTTTCAAAAGTTAGCTATTGTCTCATTCCTAGTGATAACAAATTAGAAATTTGATTACGAGTTAAGTTGTTCTTTGCTAATTTTTCAAAAAGTTAGCTAATGTCAATTTTTTTTATACCAACCACAAGAACTAATATATTTTCTTCAATAATACATTTTGATCTATTTTTTAGAAAAATAAATTTTTCATGTCTTGTTTTTACATGTTAAAGGATTAATACATTCTGTAGAGAAAACTATAGATGAACCACCAACTACAACATTTTTTTTTATAAAACCTTCTGGGTGGATCCTATAATGTTGGAACTCTAAAACAACAATCGGTTGTGAGTCATTTCATTTCTCTTCTATAATATTTTTCTTTTGTATTTTTCTTTGTTATATGCATTTATAAATGAACAGTGTGTCAATGTTTTATGTTCAAGATGGATTTGGCTAGATTAGAAGATAACACATTTTTAAGGACTTTGAACAGTGTTATGACTAAACAATATATCTACTAGACCTATATATATATATATATATATATATATATATATATATATATAAAATTTAGCTCTAAATCAATGACGTGTGTAAAGAAAGACTATATATTGATATTGATGACTTCTATACCACATGACAGAAGTTGATTAGAAGATGACTTCTATGCAAAATATGTACCAAAGTGTATTGAGTGAATGCATCTTTATCAGAGAAATAATTGGTTCCATATAAGTTCGAGCAAATAGTGATTTGTTATTTTGAAATTTCACGAGACAGAATAATGTTCTACCATGAGATCTATAGCACAACTCTTTAAGGTTCACTGACCCACTACTATTTCTTTCACATTTTTCTGTTTTTTGTTGTGATGGTCTTTAATATATCTAGATCTTTTATTCTTTGCATCTATTTAATGTTTCAGTCATGTTGGTAATATATTGTGTGATAAAACCAACATCATTCCTGCAATTTTATTTTGTAGAAATATGTTGTTGGATGTTTCCAATTGTGCACGTTCTATGTTGCTATTATATGTTTACTCAACGCATGTATACTAAAGGACAGTTGCTGCTTAAGCAATTTTTATTTAAATATAGCAGACATCTATCACAATTAAATATGCTTATTAGTTGTGTATGTTGAAGAGATCCTTGGAATTGAATTTTCTATAACATTAGTAGGATGCATTGTAGGAAGTAGTTAACATTCAATGATATCATGGGACAATCATCTTTTAAAATGGATATCATAGTGTTAACAAAGATTGTTTGTTAGTGTTTGCATCTCATATATTGTTGAATTATTTTTTAATGTTAAAAGTCATAGTCAAATTACTTTGTTGTACTAGAATGAACAAGCTGTGAACCTTTTCAAGTTATATTTCTTGTTAAATATGCATACTAACTCCTCCTTATTCTTTTGTCCCTCTTCCATTGGCTCTTGAATGGTCATTTATTTTTCATTCATTGGCCATTTATTCTGCCAACCTTATTCTCCTTTATGGCTGGTAATGGCCATACTTATTAGCCCGTTAAATTCCAATTATGCCTATGGTCGATTGGTACGTTTGGGATATTTATGGACAGTCATTAGGTTTTAATAATTGTCCATTTAACTAGTGGGAACAAGGACATTGTGTGCATTTTCTCCCCTATCATGGTCTTATTCATATGTGTTAAATAATATGAAAATAGTATGATATGCTAAAAGTTGATTATCATGCTGACATCAAGGGATCATGTATATATGCTCACCAAAAAATTGTTACCACCTAATAAATCTCATATTTTATTTTTATTTTTATTTTATATCACTTGTTTGCAATAAATAACATAATTCAAATGATTGATGGTAGACTATATAAAGTTTATAACCATGATCTACATAAATAAATACATCATAGATCAGACGTTTGTGTGTTCTGATGATGTCACGACTCGTACCCGAAAAAAATCGGGCATGAGTCGTGGGTACGTCCAGCCTACGCCGCAACATCGGCGGTAGAACGCTGTCTAGGTCTACTATCTAGCTAACAATCTCACACAATCAATATATAAGTACCTGTCAAGATCTCAACTCCAAACGGAGGAGCAATATGATAATGATAACACAAGTACTCAATCACGAATCTAAGCACGATAAGGTAACACAGAAATCTAACAACTACAAAGTCCACACAACAACTACTACTAAAGCAACAACAACAATAATAATAATACAATAATATCCAGAATCAAATATAATACAAGGTCTCAAACCAAAAGCCGGAAACAAAATCGGTACCAAAAGCTAATAAAAATAACAACTGGGGTCCTAGTGATCCCGGCTACCAACCCGAAAATTACTCCTGAACTAGGGGGTACCTGTCTGCACCATCGACAGGCTGAGGTTCATAAAACTTCGGACACCAATCCTCCGGATCCTCTGTAAAATATATCCAGTCAGGATTGGAGCAAGTACACCTCTAACAGCAGTTCCAGTTAAATGATAAAAACTATAAAACAGTTGTAGCAAGTAGCACAAGGAGAAGGAAATGAAGTACGAACAAGAAAATATATATATCTATCAACTGGTGCATAAAGGTAAATATGCATGAAAATCAGAAGCAAGATAGTAATAACTGCAGGATATAAGAAATCTAAACTAAGAGCAAGTGTGTGCACAATAACGTGAAGTGAGTCCAGCAAGAATAAATGTAATGAGTCAAGTCCATAAAGTATAAGTGAGACCAGCAAAAAATGCAAGAGAGTCCAGACTAGAAAGAATGAACTCGTGTCTCTGAAATACCTGTTTTGACATGTAAACGGCTAGGGGTAAGTATGGCTCACTGCATACTGGGTGTGCGGCTGATATCATTCCAGATTAGACCAGAGGGGATGATTCCAG